>JAPQNM010000216.1:5000-95000 GCA_029783475.1 Metacarcinus magister
TGAGGGTCAGGTCAGGTCGAGTGGAGGGAGAGAGAGAGAGAGAGAGAGAGAGAGAGAGAGAGAGAGAGAGAGAGAGAGAGAGAGAGAGAGAGAGAGAGAGGTTATTTGGTGAGGTTAAAGGGCAATCGGGTGGATCTTGAGGACAAATGAGGAGTGAAGGTTTTTTTTTTCTCTATCTCTTTATCTTATATTCATAGTAGCTGTGTGTGTGAGAGAGAGAGAGAGAGAGAGAGAGAGAGAGAGAGAGAGAGAGAGAGAGAGAGAGAGAGAGAGAATTCAAATGGTTTATTCTCATGAGGTTACAAACAGGTTGTGCCCAAGTCAGATGACAATATGCTAATACTAACTTTAAAAAAAAATTCAAAAAAAGAATCTTAGGTAAGAATTATAAGGAATAAATGACCAATACACTGAACACCACTGCAAAGAGATCAATAGAGTAATTAGAAGACAATCAGAATATATTGATAGTATGAAAACTTTATACTGCAGAGAGAGAGAGAGAGAGAGAGAGAGAGAGAGAGAGAGAGAGAGAGAGAGAGAGTTTTTATTAGACTGTTAAACTTCCCGTCTGGTAAAGGGAAGGAAGGAAGAGAGAGAGAGAGAGAGAGAGAGAGAGAGAGAGAGAGAGAGAGAGAGAGAGAGAGAGAGAGAGAGAGAGAGAGAGAGAGAGAGAGAGAGAGAGAGAGAGAGAATGTCGTTCGGTTAGATGGTGAAAGACTCTCCGTCTAAGATATATATAGACAGAGACAGACAGACACATCCCTCCCTCGTCCATCTACTGGCCGGACGTGGGGAGAGAGAGAGAGAGAGAGAGAGAGAGAGAGAGAGAGAGAGAGAGAGAGAGAGAGAGAGAGAGAGAGAGAGAGAGAGAGAGAGAATGGGTGTCATAGTATTGAATAACATTACCACCCCTTTTTCAACGATCAAATCACACACACACACACACACACACACACACACACACACACACACACACACACACACACACACACACACACACACACAATGAAAGTCTGTCCCTCTAAATACATCAATATTCGTAAATTCCTTTGTTAGGTTAATAAGTTAGGTTTTGAAGAAAATAATGAAATGTTTCTGCTATAGTGAACCTTGTTTTATCATTGTAAGTGTTATGTTGGGATATTTTTTAATGCAAAATGACACATCCTATTCTTACATCTTTAATTACATTCCAATTCCATTTCACTATTCATGGAAAGAATGAACGTGTCCTATTCTTTCTTTACTATGTTAAACGTATTTTAGGTAAATATCATACTTCAAGAGTTATTTAAGAAAAACATTATGTCTGCTAAAATCCTAGGAAGTTACCTTGAAAATTTCATGAAAATTTCGACACTTCGGAATCTCATGAAATTTTTAACATTACGAGTCTGCACTAATGTCACCTTAATTCACGTGCCTAACAATAATGACTTGGCACTAATGTACATCATATTAGGCTACAAGTATTACAGGTGAGTGGTGATGAAGGTGTCCCTGGTACAGTGTGTTACAGGCATCACGCCCTCCACCACCACCACCACCTGTCTTATGGAACACACTCCCCACCAGGCCAGGCTGCAGCGCCAGTCTGGATCATCTCACTCATCACTCATCGTGTCGTGTTTACTAGACTTAAAAAGAATTGTAGTAATTCCCGAGATCACAATACAATCAGTGGTTCTTTCCGTCCCGTGCATGTATTTCATCACGTACACATTGCATTTACTACTCGTATCACTGACATCATCAATGAAATATTAGCTTTCATATGAAATATATACACACCCACACCCACACACACACACACACACACACACACCACACACTCTCTCTCTCTCTCTCTCTCTCTCTCTCTCTCTCTCTCTCTCTCTCTCTCTCTCTCTCTCTCTCTCTCTCTCTCTCTCTCTCTCTCTCTCTCTCTCTCTCTCTCTCTCATATATATATATATATATATATATATATATATATATATATATATATATATATATATATATGTGTGTGTGTGTGTGTAATGGAATGTATTACGTATGTATGTATGTATGTATGTATACATCTATATATTTTACAAACTTTTGTATTATTTGATATTATCAATTGAATAAAGGTAGTTTTGCAGGTAACATCCTCCTTCCATGCTGTGCTTTGCAACGATATCAACTCAATTAATCAATTAATCAATCCATGTTAATTGCTTCAAATGGAAAGATATCTGTATCCGTACGCCCAAACTTTTTTTGTTGTTCCTTGATCCTCAATTCATCTCATTGTGTTGGTAGTTGCTTCACACTAAACTTTGTGAAACTGTTGACCGCCGCCGCCAGCCAGCGTCACCGTGGCCTGTGGTGCAGAGGAAGGTGTCAAGGTACTGATGCTCCTATCCTTTATACTAGACAAGTTACCCTTTAAACCTTTGTTTTGATACGTTTTCTGTAAGTTTCGTTTGTTTTATCGATATTCAGACATATATTTCAAAAATTCCATATATGCCTTCACTGCTACAAAAAAACAAAGTGTAATAATTAGTGAAAGAGCAATGCATGTGAATCCGAACAAATGATCCTTTTTTGACAAACATCGATAGGACAACAAACAGTGTGTCCTTGTCTTGTTTTGCTATTTCTCTATATTTTACCAACGTACCTTCTCCTAACAGCATACATTACTTAAAAATATCATTACCACTATAAAAAATGACCCCAAATAAACACTTAACACTAAAATCTAACTAAACACACATCATAACCCTTGGTCCAGCAGCTGAGAGGAGTGACGCCACCTGCCTCCACCTTAACTCACCTCATTTAACCTGTATTACCGCCTATCTGACACGCTGAGAGGCGGCACACACTCACGCTAAGCCTCAGGAGTAACCACAACGCGTAAGGATGTATAATAAGTGTGCATAATGGAGGAATAGAAGAGTAAATAAGGGGAGGGAGGCTCGGAGGGACGCGCTTCACCAAAACAAACAAGAGGAAACGGACTTAACGTGGCTGGGTTTATTTTCATATTTCTTCACGTTATGCTACTAAGGACGACTTGTAGGGGGGTTGCAGGGGTTTATTTGTTGTGTGGGGGTGTGTTTGGGGGTCTTTCCTAAGGGGGGCGGGTCCGTACAAGGCACAGATATGACAGTTCAAGGGGGCGATTCAGACTTGTAACGGACTCACGGATTTGTAACTGAGGTTGTAAGGTGTGGGTGACTTGAGGACTTGTGAGGGTTTGAAGTCCTATTGGTGACGTATTTAATTTTTTGTTGATCGTTAAATTAAGTCCCTGGGGAATGTGTGTGTGGGTGTGATGTTTGTTTATTTTCTCATTTCTACAACATCAAATATTCTTCAAGTGGAAATTCATCATGCTTTCAAAATTATTAAAAGATATGAAGTTATATAAAGCATCAAAGTTTAAACAAAAAAAGTAACGTAGCATTAGGCTGCCAATGAAGGTGTTGTGAGTCTTATTGTTCACATTTGCGTGTTGTTGCAGACCATGGAAGGTTGTGAGGTGGTGTGAGGATGTGTTCCCCCACACTGGTGGAAGATGAAACAGTGCCCTCCACCTCCACGTGCTTGGTAGGGACCACAGCACCACCACGCTGAGGCACCTTGTACCCAGTCCCAGCCCGGTGAGAGAGACAGAGTCAGCCCGGGACACCATGAGCAGCATCTTGCCTCCGAGCAACAACTACAGTTATCCTGCTGCTCACTTCAGCTCTCTGTATTCTTCCTCCATCCAGGCTGATGACCTCCTGCTGCCCTCCATACACGACAAGAGTTTTGTGTGCAAGTGCAGTAAGATATTTTCAAACAAGGCAGACTTCACCCGTCACGTGAGGGTACACACGGGGGAGAAGCCTCACAAGTGTCCCGTGTGTAACAGAGAGTTTTCCCTCAAGGGGAACCTCACCAAACACATGCAGCTGCACACCAACCAAAAGACTTACAACTGCACTGAGTGCCCCAAGACCTTCCTTAAGAAGGTCTACCTGCACCAGCATGCACGGGTCCACTCCGGGGAGAAGCCCTTCAAGTGTCCCCAGTGTGACCGTGCCTTCTCCCTCAAGGGTAACCTGGCCCAGCACCTCAAGCTGCACACGGACCACAAGTCACACCAGTGCTCAGAGTGCAACAAACTGTTCATGAAGAAGAGCTACTTGGACCAGCACATGCGGACCCACACGGGGGAGCGGCCCCACAAGTGTCCCCAGTGTAAACGTGCGTTCTCCTTGAAGGGCAACCTGGTGCAGCACCTCAAGCGCCACTCCGGGGAGAAGCCGCACACCTGCTACGAGTGTGGCAAGTCCTTCGCCCTCAAGAGTGCCCTGCGTGAGCACGACAAGGTGCACGGGGAGGACAAGCCTTTCTCGTGCCTGGTGTGCAGCAAAGCGTTCCGCAAGAAGGTGTATTTGGTGCAGCACACGCGCGTCCACACCGGCGAGCGTCCCTTCCCCTGCACACACTGTGGCAAGGCATTCTCCCAGCGCAGCATCCTTAACCAGCACCTCAAGAGGCACGGTGAGAAGTCTTACAACTGTTCACGCTGCCACAAGCTGTACCTCAAGAGCATCTACCTGCCAGTCAAGAACGAGAACGGCATCGCAGAGCCATCCAGGTGCCAGGAGTGCCTCAAGGAGGAGCACCAAGGCCACTACATCAAGACAAACTACGAAGACGACGACGAAGATGATGATGACGAGGAGGAAGAGGAGGAGAGCATGGTGAGCGAACAGTCATTCAGTTCGTGCAGCAGCACCGAGCAGGAGGAGTGTCCCAAGGAGGCCTCGGCTGCCCTCGCCAAGAAGTACACCAGCCTGATGCCCAAGGTGTCCGGGGCTAACCATGGTGTGCATCACCACGACGCATCACTCACCGAGTACAGCATCACCAACCTGGCTGCCAAGGGAGGCAGGAACAGCCTGGCCGACGTGTACCACTCACGCTACTACACCGGCCACATGGGCATTGGGGGGGACGGGGGTCACCACAAGGCAGGTGCCGGCGTGGGCCACGGTCTTAATGCCTCCTTGTAGTGGCATGGCCTGGCCACACACCGCCTGTAGTGTGGCGTGGTGTGGTGTGGTGTGGTGTGGTGACGCTGGTGTTGTTGTGGCAGCGTGGTGACGCCGGGATCATGTTGGTCAAGGAGGAACATCTTGTCATGGACTCAGTGATAACTATGTTCTCTTTTTAGGTGTAAGAAGTCATTATAGTACAAATATCCAAATTGAGGGTTTTATTTTGATTTTTTTTACAATTGACTAATGACAATGTGACAAAATGCAATTGCCAGCTTTCCCTGAGCGAGCATCTTCATGTTGCCTGATTAACACTGTCTCACAAGCACATTTTGCAGCCCAGTAGTGAGTCTTGTCCACAGTTGATGTATTCATGTGTGTCAAACAGTGTCCATTCTTCCCAGACCTTGGTGGAACAGGAACATTGTGGTTCCCGCCATCACCTCCATTAACTTTGTGCGTTACCAAAGCAGCAAAGTGTGATCAGGTTTTATAGAGAGTCAGTGTTAAGTATTACCCTTCAGGAGTCAGGAGTGCCATGTAACCACCTTTCTGTTTGGAGCAGTATTATCATTAGCACAAAGGCTTGTCACTACCTCCTCACATGCACAGGCTTGCACACTTCAGCCAGATTGGTGTTGTGTACCTGGTCTTAAAAAAGGTTAATGAAACGCCTCAACAATCCCGCCAGTCTACTAGATAAAGACATGCTATCCAGTGCCTGACACCTGGAGTAATGTCTGATCAGTATGTATTGCAATGTATTCCAATGGTTAACAGTGTGGTGGAAGTGTGTCAGTCTTAGTTGGTGAGGAGTGGCTGAGGCTCACCTTCCTTCCTTCCTTCCTTCCTTCCTCCTTCCCTCCTTTTGTATTTTCCAAAGTTGTGACACAGTAGTGGTCAGGATGTCAGTTAGGCAACATACCACTAACACTAACACTAACACTGCACTTCCTTCCAGCACTCACTAACCTTGGATTTGTATTCAGCCAAATGTTACAGTCGCTGTGTTGCTCTCAAGTGTCTCCAGCACCGACTATGAGAGTGTGGTGGAGGCAGTGGTGGTGGTGGTGGTGGAGGCCCGTGAGCCGGCCGTCAGCATTGCCTGGCCTCAGCTGATCAGGAGTAGTGATACACATTTAGACTTAGAACCATAGCAGCAGAATGTTTAGATATATTTTTAAAAGTAGTCTGTTTGTGTCATATATATATAGTATATAACACTGAATGCCTAATATGCTTCATAGTAGAACCCAGTTAATTGTAGTGAGGAGGAGCAGCAGCAGCAGCACTGTGGATCTCTGTCAATCCTAAACTTATACGAAAACTAATCATTTTTTGTGCCACTTCATATTTGCGCATCCATTGATTGCTTTGTAGTGAGCTGAGCTTGTGAAGGCGTAGAGGTAATGTTGAACTTTGAGTGTTCTCACCACAGGGTAATGAAGGTGTAATGAAAACAAAGGGAGTGTGTATTCACCTCACACTAACATGTACACCAAATGAATCAATGCTTCTACTCTTCTCTATCCATATCTATTTGGATCTAATTTAATTTTAATATTGGGGATGCTCTCACTTTCAACTTCCTCTTTTTCCAACCATTCCAAGTATCAATTACTCTATATGGAATTTTTGTTTTATCATATATATATATATATATATATATATATATATATATATATATATATATATATATATATATATATATATATATATTATATCTTTCTCTTCTGCTTTCTAACATAGAAAAATGTATCCTTTTCAATCTGTCCCCAAATGTTGAGTTTCCTACTGGGTGCCACTTTTAGTGCAACCTTTTGTCTGTATCTGTTTATGAGGCTGTCATCCCCTGATAGGGTATTGGTGAGACAAAGAGTCTACATAGATTCACTTGCATTCTCTTACATCTTTGTCCCTTGGGGAGAACATGCCGGTCTTTGGTGTGCGGGAGTCAGTGACACAACTTATCTGGTGATCTGCACAGCAAGGTGTGACAGCAAAGTTTGTTTACCTGTGCTGCACCTTGATCCTTTCATCCCCATCCCAACACCTGACCCAATCAATGGATCACACCAAATACAATGCTGTTGAGGCTGCATCTCCATCCATTCATTCATTCATCCGTCATACAACCATTGTTCTTAGCTACACAAACATTTCTCTTGCATCCAACACTTTCTTCATGCTGGTAATGATACTCTCAGCCTTACACCTTTCACATCAGATCCAGTTTCCTTTATCACCAATCATTCTTCCATTCTCTCCACGTCCAATCCACTGCAACACACACTCTCTGCTGTGCTCGCTCACCTAACTAATTCTCTCCCAACAATAGTTCTCCTTTGCACTTCCTCATTTTCTCAATCAGAATGTAAACCAACTATTACCTATACTAAGAGCATCCTTTAATATCCTTATTTTTACTCTTACTCAACAATCTTGCATCTTTTATATAAGGGGAACAAGCAAAATTACATACTCATTCTTGTGTCGTTGGGTAAGCAATGTGGTTTGAGTGAATTACTGGTACGTGTCTCTGTGTCCGAGTTAATGTTAGTGAGCGCAGTGTGTCCATCTCACTGCTACAGGTGTTGGAAAGGAGGAGGAAGTAAAGAAAAAGTGTACGATGGTATTTGGTATGAAGGAAAATATACTCCAGTAAAAAGCACGAGAGACAAAGAAGATAAAACAGTTAATTAAAGTAGGAAATGAAGACGATGGGAAGCCTTAGAAGAGGACATTGGTGAGATAGAAAGAATAGAGAGAGAGAGAGACGAAGTGGAAAGAGTCCCATTAGAATTATACTTAAATCTCGGACAACAGCAACAAAAGTACTCCAAAGAACTGATAAATTGAAGGATAATGAAGAATGGATAAAAAGAAATTAAAGAATCGTGAAGTGAAGTGAAAAAACGAGCAGCATGTGTGTGTGTGTATATGTGTGGACAGGGCAAGGCAAGGCACGGCACAATCTGTTTGCTTTAATGGACAAGGTAGTTTCAATTCATTCATCTTTGGTTGTTAATTCTTTACTTTCATCCATAAGAGATCAATCAATCCATCAATCAACTCACATCTTTATACATAACCAGAGTGTGTCGCTTACCCCACACACATATTGATCCATAGCTCTCTCACTTTTGTTACTAGACAGAAGCAGTTCACATTATTCCCTCTTCCCTGTTGCACATAAGGTAGTTTTCATGCTATAGTTCTAGCTTTTTGTTCACATCCTCAACCTCTCATTGTAACCTAACCTAACCTCCTTCCCTGCAGCTCCTTCACACTAGTATTCTTGGTGTTAGTGTAGACCAGACCCTCTTGTTTGAACGGCAGGAATGTTGTGTTGGGTGTTGGTTGCAAGGTGGGGAAGCAACCACAAGGAAAATATTACACTGAGGGATTGGGATTGGAAGGGAAATGATTAAGGTCGGTTAGAAATTGTTATGCATTTTGACTGGGGAATGCAATCTGAGAACTGTCTATTTTGGGGGGAAATTTGAAGTGAAAATATTAAATGAAGGAAAAGTGAAAATTTTGAATGGGATATAAGCAAGATTTTTTAGTGTTGTATTCAAGGAGTGGTTTGAGGTGGCCTGTGGTGTGGTGTGGTGTGAGTGAACAGAACAGAATAGAACACTTGTTAACTGTGTGTGGAAGTGTTTTGAAGAACAATGGAAGGACAAGTGATGTGGTGTGTGTGTGTTCTATGCATCCATTAAGCACGCACAGACTCATGTATGTATGGTAAAGAAACCATTGCAAGTATTACATATATGCAAATTTCTCACTTCAGCTAACTTCTTTATCTTCACCTTGGCTTTTGAAAATACACTTATTATTAGGTCATTATATTATACAAGGAAAAACAGCACAGAGAAATAAGATTGTAGAAAAGGGAGTGAGTTAATACAAATAAAGTAATCGCCAGAGACTGTATAAAAGTGGTTCTGAATTTATTATTATTACATAACATATATACTTGATAATGTTACAGCTGGCAAACATGGGAGAGTGAGTGATCGATATAGAAAATCAAAGTCATTTAAATGTTGTTTGCCTGTTGAGTTAAAGCTTGTACCAAGGAAGACACACTAATCAACACCATCCTACACACACACACACACACACATACACTCATGCCTCTCAGTGTCCTGTGTGGAAGTTAGATATGAACCCAGAGTGAGTTTGAGGAAGGCAGAGTTGTGTGTAAAGTTTGATCATCATTATAACATACAGTCAACAAGAAATATGTTGTAGTAAGTGTATCAGACATGTACATCTTTATTTTGATTCACGTTACAACAGTTATAATGAATTGTGTGTAAGTTGTATTAATGATCAAGTGAGAAGCAACAATGATGTATTTGAGACAAAGCAGTGGTAATACTGTACTTCCTTTGTTGACTGTTCATACTTGTGTTGATGAACGAGCACATCGAGTGTTGCAAATATACCTCCTTCGTCTGTCAGATTAGGTCAAGGTTTGCATCTACCGAGTCTAACTCTTGTAATGGCATCTCTTTAAGAAAGTAAATATATGGTCTTGTTAATAAACTGAATATTACTATTAGTTATCTATATTCTTGATGATCACCTTCTGGTTATCATTTAGGTTGAAAAAGAAACATTTGGATCTAGTCATTGCAGGTTTTATTACATGCATCACACTTTTATTTCTTCGTCTCAAGACTCAAAACATTTCATTCCTTCTTCAAGACTTCAAAGTCTTAATATTGAACCTCCTAATATCATGTGTTCAGTAATCATGGTATTTATTTAGTACCTTTTGTCTGCTTGGAAATCCTTACCATTGTATGAGAAACAGTTTAACCCACTGAAGTCAAAACAATGGTAGGTGGTGTTTGAACATAAGAAAATAAGTAGGCTGCAAGAGGCCAGTTGACCTACACAAGGCAGCTCCTGTGCACCTAACACTTACCATCTGTTATCTTCATCCATAGATATGTCTAACCTTTTCTGATTGTGTGCTTCTTACAGCCAATGGTGAATAATAAGATAATATTTTCTTCTTTTCTATCTTAACAAAGGTAGCACCAGCCCCAAAATAACCTTGCCGTGAACAATTGAATAGATTTGAGGAATAAGAAGTGCGTTTAGGCCGGGAGCTTCATGCCTGTTTCTTCTTGTATCCAGTCTAGGAAATGCGTGACTGCAGTGTGTCCGTCTGGGGTGGTGCCATTGCAGGTGGTGGTTGCCGTGAAGCTGGTGATTCCAAGCAGCACTAGACGCCCCTCCAACTCCATCATTACCGGGCCGCCAGAGTCACCCTTGAGAAGGTAAAGTGGTCAGGATAACACAACTCACACGATGGAATTTTATGGTTAACTCAATCAAACTCATAGTATGAAAAACTCTTGCTTACTCTTGGCTTGACTCTCCACGTTTTCTTTTACACTCCCTTGTCTTACTACCTGTGTCATTATGGTGCATTGCATAGTAAGTCCTTCTGCTGTGGACTGTGACAAAGAACGGAGTGTCAGTGTTGGTACTCACGACGCAGATGTGTTTCCTGTCCTTGCTGTAGGTGCAGAAGTGGTGTTCTGTTATGTACTTAGGGAACCAAGGATTGCATTTGGCTGAAGACATTCCAAGCCTTTCCAGCACATTCAACACATTGCTTTTCTTCCCTGTAAAGTTGGAATAACAAATAATACATTTGAATGTTATTAATATAGAAATTTAATACCATATTGTCTAGAAAGTTGAATTGAAGAAAAACTTATATAAAGACTAATTGTTGAAGCAAGACGTTACTAATATAATATCGTATATATTTTCCTGTATCACCTGTATCACATTGTTTGCCTTGCCTTCAAAGCTGAGCAGAGGGAAGGGGAAGTGAGGAGACGCTGGTTAAATTAAGAAGTCAGGGAAAAAGTAAACAAAGAAAAAAAGTAACAATACGTATATGTTCTGCCTACGCAACTAGCATATCATTTGTCACTGTCTCTCGTCACCTATTACCAATTCTTTGTACTGCAACGTGAGGCTGTTAATGACATAGATACCTATAATACATACCTTGGTCTTGTTACAACCTATACGCACCAGACTCATCGTTCCCCCAGCCAGCGATCTCAAGGCTGACTCCCTCTGGCGAAGCGTTGAGGAGACTTCTTGGCGGGAGACAGATGGGGCGGATGGCAGTGGTGAAGGTGACGGGGTGTTGCAGTCTGGGGGTGAGAGGATGGGGTGTGGCAGGGGTGAGGTACAGGTTGATGTAGCTTGTTAGCGTGTTAATTGAGGATGTGGTGTGGTTTGGGGTGTGGCTGCCACGTATGAATTAGGTAATGACTAAACTACGTAGTGCGAAAAAATAACAAAAACTTCAGCAAATTGTCGTGTGTGGTATGTTGGAAGAGAAATATAATTATAAGTGTTTGGTTCCAGAGAGAGAGAAAGAGAGAGGGGGGGAACACTAACTTTATGAGAGCCAAGTCGTAGTGGAAGTTGAGTTTCGGATGTAGAATAATCTTGATCGCCTGTCTCACCTCCTCACCGCCTCCATCCCTGGTTATCACACCCAGATGCACGTCCACTCTGGGTGTCCACACTTTACCGTCCTTCTTCCTGTCGTTATAAATATACAGAACACAATCAGATCTTACTGTGTGTAATAAGGCAAGCCGTTAGGCTGAAAATATACAAATTACAAAAAAACATATAAACAAAAATAAAAAGGGGAATAGATACTGGTGGGTCTGACGAACAACGGGGGGTGATGGGGGGGATAACGAGTGTAGTATAGACGAGACGGTAGTGGTGACTTGTGGTTAAGTACACAACGGATAGAGGCGTTGATTAGTCGTGAAGAACACACGGGACGGTGGCGGTAACTTGTACTGAAGTACGCGACAAGCAGGGGCGTTGGCGTAGTGAAGAACCCACGGGACGAATGATGGGGGAGGGGAGGGGGAAGTGGTCAACATGCTGACCATGGCAGCCCAAGGGAGCGCCTGGATCCATGTCTTCACCCGATGAGGCCAAGACGGGAAGTCTTGTGTGTGTGTGTGTTGAGAGGGTTACCTTAGCAAGCAGTGCGAGGCTGTAATGACCCAATCGTCGTGAATGAGTGAGCCGGAACATGTCACTTTGTAGTCACTCCAGTGGATGAAGAGAAGCACCTGAGAGAGAGAGAGAGAGAGAGAGAGAGAGAGAGAGAGAGAGAGAGAGAGAGAGAGAGAGATTATCATACCACTATGCTTATTCAAAATTACCAGGTAATACTAAATTTAATTGCGCTAGCGGCAATCAGTCCTACAAATGAGGAGAGAGAGAGAGAGAGAGAGAGAGAGAGAGAGAGAGAGAGAGAGAGAGAGAGAGAGAGAGAGAGAGAGAGAGAGAGAGAGAGAGAGAGAGAGAGCTTACCTGCCATGGATACTGGTGGTCAATAGCTTTAGATCCTCCAGTGATACGGTTCAGTTCTTTCCTATTGGGCAAACCACACACAGGGGAGGTCACCCAGTTGGGGGCGGAGCCTGCAAATGATAAGGTCACACACACACACACACACACACACACACACACACACACACACACACACACACACACACACACACCACACGATTATCCATACGTCATGACTTCAGAAAATAGAGTTGCATGAAATATTTGCCATCATTTTCTGTCCTTATCAAATCGGTATTGCTCTGATACTACTCTATACTTCTATACTCTATATTCTACGCCCTGTGATCACCTAATGCATTATTCACCATCACACGAATCAGGAGGGAGGAGGAGAGGAAGAAAAAGTATTATAGTCCACCAAATGACGTAAATCTGAGAGGAAGGGAGGGAGAAGATTTTGTTTAATGGGAGCAAGCATACGACATCTGCTTTTCCTCCTCTTCCTTCACCTCCACCTACTACTACTACTACTAATAATAATAATAATTCTAATACACAAACCAATGGCTTCCACGTAGCAGTTCATTCCTTTTGCTTGTGTGCGACAGTCAGAGTGGAATTCCAAGACAAGATTCTGGGACGGATACAGCAGCTCGTTAGGCCCTTGTTGTCCCTTGAACCTGTGGCGTGATGAGGCGAGGCATTGAACAACGTTGTATTAGTAGTAGTATTGGTATTATTATTATTATTATTATTATTATTGATATTATTATCTTTAAGTGTTCGTTTAATGTTTTCTTTTCTTGTCTTATGTATTTAAGAACGTTTTATTAGTAGTAGGATCGGTATTATTATTATTATGTTTAAGTGATCGTTCAATGTGTTTTTCTCTTGGGCTATGGTGGTTACAGTGTGTGTGTGTGTGTGTGTGTGTGTGTGTGTGTGTGTGTGTGTGTGCAGCGGTGCTCACATCACGGTCATGTCCTGCCCAGCCTGCACAGAGAGGTAATCCCCTTCTCCGAGCAGGAAGGACGAGCAGGTTAGCAGTAGGTTGGTGGCTTGCGTCTGGAAGGGGAAAAATAGAGCTTAAATCTGTTTCCTGGCGTATGTAATAGTAGTAGTAGTAGTAGTAGTAGAAATAAAAATAATAATAGTAGCAATAGTAGTAGTAATAAAAAATAAATATAGTAGTAGTAGTAGTAATATAGTAACTGTAATAGAAGTGATTATAGTTGTAGTTGTAGTTGTAATAGTAGTATATCGTATATTTCACAAATAAACATCGGGTGGAGGTATCGGTAGTAGTAGTAGTAGTAAAAATAGTAGTAGTAGTAGTAATAGCGATTCTAAGAACAGTATTAGTGGTGATTCCTTTACCTTGATGGACCACGTACACCCAAAGTTGGCAGTGTAGTTGTGAGGGAAGTAAGGAGTCGCCAGAGCCACTGTTTCCCCGCTGGCTAAGAGGTAGGAGCCGCACATCACCGCCTCGCCTGCACCAGAGGGAGGGAGGGAGGGAGGGAGGAGGGGAGTGCGTGGTGGTCTACATTGTGGCGTCAGTGTACATTAAAGGCAAAGTATCAAGCGGCTTCCACAACTTATATTGATCTGTCTCTCTGTAACTGTTTGGAACCACACACACACACACACACACACACACACACACACACACACACACACACACACATATTATCATGAACGGGCATTTCTTTCTTCTTCTAAGTTGGTAAATGTTATCAAAAGTACTAGCAGATTAAGGATTCTTTCTTGCTTATAACCACTTACTTATAAAATATTTTGTTATCGTTGCCTCTGGTCCTCTTTCCTCCCCCTCCCAGACCTCCTCCCGGGGCTGAAGAAGAGTCTGCATCCCTTGGTAAGCCTCTACGACAGGCAAAAAGAAGCCACCTTGAAGTGTTATGTCCTTGTGGTGCGAAGAGACATCGAACTCAGCCCCGACAACCAAATCTGGGAAGTAGAAGTAGTAGTAGTAGTAGTAGCAGTAGTAATAGTAGTAGTAGTTTTAATTCAAAGGAGGAGGAGGTAAACGAAATTATATAGTATTTATAACGAATCTATCTCCTTTAAAAATGTATACCATTCCACATATCTTCATTACGAGACTCAGACAGCAAAGTGAGGATGAGAATAACTACTTGAACACACGGCAATACAGTCACCAATGAGTTGCATGCAGGAAAAGTGACTAAAACATCACACATTCCCTCTCTATAGAGTCATAACTACCTGGTGCTTGTCCTCGATTGTTAAGGCTGTTACCAATCCGCTCTGCTGTCACCAAAACGTCGAGTAACAGCAACAGCAGGAACAGCAGTGAACTCATTTGAACAGCAGCCATCTGGAGTGATAAAGGTGAGTGAATGCACATAGTTTTTACCTTTGAATCCGTTTTTCCATCCATATTCTATGTTAGTATTGTGTTACCAAGATGTTATAAGTTTTAGTATATTCATAGATAACTAGATATTCAGTAATTTAGATCGAAAGGCTTAGATGTAGTTAAATTTAGCATATGTATACCTCAAAGCTGAATAGTAGTAGTAGTGGCAGTAGTAGTAGTAGTAGTAGTTGAGGGAGTGAGATGAGGGAAGGCTGGGTTACGTTTATATATATGTAGTCACCGGTATTAATTGGACGCGAGCTTAAAGGTGTGTGTGTGTGTGTGTGTGTGTGTGTGATGTAATATTAGCGTTAATTTTTTGTTTGTACCCGGAAATTTTGTGTATGTATGTGTGTATGTACCCGGAAAGTGTGTGTCTGTCTGTCTATCTGTCTGTATGTGTGTGTATGTATGTATGTCTGTGTTGGTCTGTTTGTGTTTGTTTGTCTGTGTGTGTGTGTGTGTTTTCATCAATCATCATAAATGATTTTTAAAATTTTTTCGTTGGCAACCAAGGATGGGATAGGGTTTAGAATTACAGTAATTAGAAAACAGAGTCCAGATTCATGTTCCGCAAGCCATAAAACCTCTATATTTCAATTTTCATCGGATTCTAAAGTTTTAATTTTCTCAAAATTTAGCAAGGTTTTTTTGTTTTATTTTTTGCCAGAAATAATGTTTTCTCTAAATAACTCGAAATGTATGAAGTTTACGTGAAAGACCTGTAGGATAGTAAATAAAGAAGAAGAGAAGCTTGTTCATTTGACATTTAGTGAAATAGAATAGGCATTTCTACTGCAGGATTAATGGTTTTGGTGGTAGAGTGCAGAAAGCATTAGTGTTTGAGATACAAAGACAAAGATAGTGATGGGGGAACGTTACAAATTATACCAACAATATTATCATTAGAGGAAAAACACCATTTTTCCTTGTGTGAGGCAGGTTTTAAAGAGGAAATAACCATTTACTGTGTACTTGATAACGGGGACAGTACATTGTTGTGAGGCAATTCAAAAAGTTGTGAAATATTAAGCATATGTGAGTGTGGTTACTATAGTGTTATAATGTACGTAAGAGGACAAGTTTGTGGTGTATGGATTAGAAGTTTAGTTTCAATTCATGTCACTTAGCTGTCACCTGAAGTACAAGATCAAGGTGAGGGGCGTCATCATCGTCATCAACAGGCAGAGTTGTTATCATGTTGACTTCCTCTCACACTCTCATTCACCTGTGACTCCCATACACACACACACCATCACCCACTCACCTCACCCACCCTGTTTAGGCACACACCAGGTGATACACAAACACGAGCTGAAAGGAAACAGGAGCAATAATCTGCCTTCATTTGCTGCTCAACAAGTGATGGTGAGAAGTGTATTGAGTTTGGTTTTATTTTGCAATAATATGTATGTATTTTTTAATGGAATTCAACCTTTTTTTATGTTAGTGTTAAGCTGTTAGCCTTTTTGTTTTGTTTCTAATGTTGAAAATAACTTGTATATCCACCTTAATGTGTGTGTGTTTACCTAGTTGTAATATACAGGGCCTGAGCTACACTCGTGTGGTCCTGTCTCCGTATCTATATTTGTCCAGTTTTTCCTTCAGTTGATGTACATTTTTTGCCATGGTAAAGATTCGTAAGACGACCCATTCGATATCTCTTTACCTTTATAATACACTGCAAATTCAACCTCAGATACTTGTTCAGATCACGTTAGGTTTCGCTACGTTTAGTTGGGTTTGGTTGGGTTAGTTTTGGTTGGGCTTATTTAATTGCAGCTCTGGGAAGGTTATGCTAACAAGGCAATATTTTTTAGTAAATTTTTACATCTTCACCAGAAAGGCGTGTAGCTACGAAAGAAAATGGCGTCTGCACAACCCCTTACTTTTAGTCGTAGAAAACATTTGATAGCTTCTAAATTAACATAACATAAATTAACCAAACCTTAACTTACATTGACTTTTCGAAGAGAAGAAGAAAAAAATATTCATATATTTTTTTTCTGTAATAACATATAACATAACATAACATGTTAGGATGACAAAAAGCCACCAGGGCCTATCTAGGTCATCCTATTTGTCAGTCAAGCGACTTTGTCAAGTACATAGTATGTCTAAAAACTGCAAACTAACAATAATAACAATAATAATAATCAGTCAAGCGACTTCGTCATGGTTCCTAAGACTATACACTACTAATAATACTGTACATACTGTATGAGAATATTTATAAGCCACCAGAGGCTTATACTAAAAGTACTGTATCCAACCCTCTATTTCCTACCTAATCTACTCACTCATAAACTGATCTAATCTCTTTTTAAAAATATTTAAGCTACCGCTATTAACTACCTCCCCTGGCAGTGCGTTCCAGAAATCTACCACCCTATGACTAAAGAAATATTTTCGTAAATCTAACCTACAACTTTGTTTCCTAATCTTCCTGCCATGACCCCTTGTCCTGTTTCCCTCCTCTAGAATAAAGAAAGTACTTACATCTAAGTATTCACTATCTGAAAACATTTTAAATAACTATCATGTCCCCCCTTAGACATCTCCTCTCGAATGAAAACATATTTAACTCTTTTAACCTATCCCTATACTCCAGGTGCCTCAAAGCTGGTATCATCCTAGTTGCTCTCCTCTGGACTGCTTCTAACAAATTCACATCTTGCCTATAATGTGGTGACCAAACTTGTATATAATACTCTAGATGAGGCCTAACATATGCATTATATAAACTACGCACCACCTCTTTACTTTTATAACTAACATTTCTTTTTATAAAACCTAGGGTCCTATTTGCCCTATTCCTTGCTTCTAAACACTGCTTTGAGAATTTCATAGTCCTATTTACCACTACCCCTAAATCCTTTTCTTCCCCAACTGCCTCTAACCAACATCCTTCCATATCATAGCTAAAATTTCTGTTGTCTTTGCCTAAATGCATAACCTTACACTTTTGGGAGCTAAACTCCATCTGCCACTTATCTGCCCATGCCACCAACCTATCCAAGTCCCTTTGTATCCTATAATTATCCTGAGCACCCTGTACTGTATTGACTATCTTTGTATCATCTGCAAACTTTAATATTTTACTACTAATCCCTAAATCTAAATCATTTATATATACTAAGAATAAAAGTGGCCCTATCACTGATCTTTGAGGTACCCCACTAACCACTTCCTTCCATTCTGATTTGACCCCATTTAATACTACTCTCTGCTTTCTACCCCTGAGCCATTCACCTATCCACTCTACTACTGTGCCCCCTATCCCATGTGACCTCAATTTATGTACTAACCTCCTATGTGGTACCTTATCAAAAGCTTTACTAAAATCTAAATAAATGACATCTAAACAATTTCCCTCATCTAGCTCCTTAGTAACATATTCTAAGAATTCAAGTAAGTTAGTAAGGCAAGACCTACCTGATCTAAACCCATGCTGAGAATCCCTAATTAGTCCATACTGATCTAAATGCTCCCAAATACTACCCTTAACAATTTTCTCTAATATCTTACACACTATACAAGTCAAACTAACTGGCCTATAGTTACTAACATCATTCTTCCTACCTTTTTTAAAAATTGGTACAACATTAGCTAACTTCCAGTCCTGAGGTGTCTCTGGTAAAAATTAATGTTAGTGCTTCAGTAACACTATCTACCCCCTCTCTAAGTACCCTAGCATGTATCTCATCAGGACCAGTAGCTTTCCTGACATTTAGTTCTAATATATGTTTTCTAATAATCTCTGGTTCTATATTAATATTTCCTAAAACTTCTAAGCTACCTTTCATGCTACCTAAACCAAAATCTCCTAACTTTTCCTTAGTAAACACTGAAGAAAACTGTTTATTTAATAATTCTACCATGTCCTCATCCTTCTCTACTACTACCCCATCCTTCCGAAGTGGCCCAATTCTATCCTGATTTGTCTTATCACTGACCTTATAATAACTAAATAATGTTTTGGGGTTTTTACTCCCAGTTCTAGCTAATTTAATCTCTGACTCCCTTTTGCTCCTCTTGATAATCCTATTCAGTTCATCCCTGACCTGCCTGTACCCAATCAGGTCATCTTCCTCCCCACTGTTCTGTAACTTACTAAAAGCAGTCTTCTTCTCTCTGATTTTCCTACCTATCCCCTGAGTCCACCACAATGGTTTTTTATTTCCTTTCCTAATAGCCCTGTATGGAATACACTGTACTACTATTTCCGTCAATTTTTCCTTAAAAACATCCCACATCTCCTGTGCTGTCCTATCTCTAAAAATGTTCTCCCAATTTACTACTCCTAATAACTGTCGTAACCTCTCATAATCCCCCTTCTGATAATTTGGAACCATTGCTTTGTTTACTATCCTATCCTTACTAATAGCAATATTAAATCTAACTATGTGATGGTCACTATTTCCTAAAGTCTCTCCCACCTCAACATCCTTCACACAATGCTCTATATTAGTTAATACTAGGAATACTAGGAATAAGTATGAGTGTGTTTAGGAGTGAAAGTATGAAAGCGTAAGACTGTAATAGAGTGAGTGAATAAGAGTGAATAAGTATGAGTGTGTTTAGGAGGAGTGAAAGAGTAAAACAGTGTAATAGAGTGAGTGTATAAGTGTGAAGTATCAGATCACCTATTTCTTAGCATTCTCCAGTATCCAGGGGTGTTGCAGGACCTTATCCAGGGGCAGCCTGTCTCTGGGGATGCGGCGCAGGAGCTTGAGTATAAGATCCCGAGCCTTCATAGACACATAGGGAGGGAATTTGATATCCACACTACAGATACGGGAGTAAGTGTTATCAACGGAACGTGATTCAAAGGGTGGACTGCCACACAGGAACTCGTAACACAGCACACCCAGCGCCCACATATCCACATTCTCGTCGTGCTCCCGCCCCTCCACCATCTCCGGGGGAAGGTAGTCTAGTGTCCCGCACATGGTGGTTCGTCTGGATGAGGGGGCGTGCACAGACCAGCCAAAGTCAGCAATCTTGAGGTCACCGTGGAGATTCAACAGAAGATTCTCAGGTTTGATGTCTCGGTGAATCACTTTCTTGCTGTGGCAATAAATGAGCGCTTGGGCGAGTTGTTTGATGAAGCTGGCCGTCCTCTCCTCGTTGAAGCGGCCTTTCTCCTGTGCCTGCAGCTCATTGTACAGCTCCCCCCGCGGCGCATACTCCAAAATCAGGTACACTCGGGAGTCATCGTAGAAGTAGCCGTACAGACGTAGGATGTTACGGGCGTCTCATTCAGCGGCATAACTGTTTGAGGTGATCTGAACAAGTATCTGAGGTTGAATTTGCAGTGCATTATAAAGGTAAGGAGATATTGAATGGGTCATCTTATGAATATTTACCGGTCTTCCAATTCTGGCCCCATTTTAGTTGCAATTCTCTGTATTCTTTCTAATTTCAACACATGCTTTTTCTTGTGCAGGGTCCATATTACTTATCCTGATTTCTACATCTCATTTTTTCTCACGTGTGTGTGTGTGTGTGTGTGTGTGTGTGTTCTGATTCCACTGTGTTTTACTTAATGAATTGTTACAAGATCAGTTAGTTATTGATGAAATTATTAAATAACTGCATTATGAACACCATATTATCTATGTTATGTTCATCACACACACACACACACACACACACACACACACGGTCCGCTAGCATAGTGGTTAGCGCACTCAGCTCACAACTGAGGGGGCCAGGGTTCGACCCCCTGGGCGGACGGAGATTATTTGGGTGTGTCTCCTTTCACGTGTAGCCCCTGTTCACCTAGCAGTGAGTAGGTACGGGATGTAAGTCGAGGAGTTGTGACCTTGTTGTCCCGGTGTGTTGTGTGTGAGTGGTCTCGGTCTAACCCAAAGATTGGTCAGTATGAGCTCTGAGCTCTTTCCATAGGGGGACGGCCGGCTGTCTCGAGAGACCAGCAGCAGACTGTACAGTGAATTACACACACACACACACACACAGGTAAAACTAACTCCTTCATGCATTATTATCCTCTATGTGAGACAAATTTACTTACTAAGAAATATCACTAAACAATCTACATTAATACTTACATCTTTTTTATATTGTCCTCAGCTTAGTATATTATGTAGAAAATACTACCAACTTCTGCATCGTATTTATCACATAGCTCTTTTATCATTTCATCTCATTGCTGTCATGTCACTTTTTCTTTCTCAAGGTAACGTTTCGGGGAATTCGACGAGTGCGTTCGCCCAACTTGACGGCCGGCTCGTTGCACCATGAAGCTCCTCCCCACCCAATCCCCAGCAAGTGAAGCAGGTGGCTGTTTGACTCTACCTGGCTACACCTCTACCTATCTATCTGTCTATATGTCTGTCTGTCTCTTGTATTATTTTTCACCTCTCTCTCCATGTCTGCATTCACGTTTCTCAATTTCTATCTCTATCTGTTTCTATTTCTGTTATAATCTGTTTCTTTGCCTGTGTTGAGCAATTTGTTTGCATCTCAATATTCATGTATTTGTCTAATTGGTATTTATGTGATTTTAAAACTGTTAGATTAACCACTACTTTTTTTTTTATTGTTTTTTATTGAGCACTCGTCTATATTTTTCATTGAAAGTAATTGATTAATCTAACCAAAAATACTGTTGGTTTCCATAAGGTAATGTACAAGTATTTTTTCCAGAGATCAAACCCGAGACACAGCTGGTTGGAGACACTTGCCAAGCGCCGAGAGCCAAGGTAACTACACTGTGTTCCTCAGGTGTTACTAAGTCCAGAATCTCACAAACCCATCAGTATATTATTGTAGTTGTTATATGTTTTCCAAGTACAAGAATAGTGATCGTTAACTTCTTAGTGTGTTTAATTTGTGAGATGATTGAGAGAAGGTGAGTAGTAGTATTAATGACTGAAGCTTTAGATCTGCTGCCACTGTATATGGAGATGCTCATACCTCACTCAAGGTGCAAAGTTTTTACTGATGATCAAGCAGTTACTGTCCTCCTTCAACAAGAGTATTGGGTGTGGTGTGTAAAGTTCACAACCTTGCACATAGATCAGTCTTTATACACTAAGAGCCATAGAACCTTTTGCCAGGCGATCGGCAGCCCTGGTGAAAGGTTTAATAGTATGACCATTATACTCTTAAAGTTATATTATTAAGCCTTTCCTCAGGGTTGGCAATTGCCTGGCGAAAGGTTTTATGGTACGGCCTTTAGTCTCCTTTGGGAAAACAATGTCTGGCAATCATGAGTCCAGCGTGTAATCCTCAAGACTGGAGGAAAACAATTCCCACAAACACATAGACAGGACGGCAGTATTGTTTGCCTTCTGCTCCTGCAACAACCGGTAACAACTTATCAGCTTGTTACATATCTATTGTCTTGAAGGTGAACAGGGAATACAAATTAAAGGAAACAAGACTAATTTGACTCCTCCTGGAAGGGGATTTGAACCTGTCCTCTTTGTTATCATCTTACCATGTTAACCACTACACTGAATTAATAGTAGTAATAATAGCAGTAGTAGTAGTAGTAGTAGTAGTAGTAATAGCAGCAGTAGTAGTAGTAGTAACATGAACAACAAGTGATAATACTACGTTGAGGATTGCATTCAGGGACGTGGAGGAAGGGCGGTAGAGAGAGAGAGAGTGTGTATTGTTCTATATATAGTTATCTCTTCTCCACAGGTAAAATTAACTCGTCCAAAGCCGTGTTACCAGTGGACGACGGCAGATGTACAGAAGTGGTTCAAGAGGCATTGCAGTGATTACTTCCAGCTGTACTCACACATGTTCACTTCAGTAAGTCCTGAACGCCTCGCCAAACACAGGTGTTAAATAAAGGGTTTGACGTGACAAGGATCAGCTAAGAATGGGAAGACAGGGTAGAAGTTAATTTTGATGATTGCATTCTCATCTTTCATAACAATATAGTTTACTTCAATTAAAGGCAGATAGCATTTTTAGTCATTCGTACACAAGCAAACAGTCCTCAGTATTAAGAGGAAAAGGTTAAGTCATTTTACCACCTATCATTAAGGGAAATTAATGTGTTGTTTATACTGTTTATACAATATGTGTTGGTTTGCAGTGACATTACATACACCTAATGATCATCAAGGAAACCTCATTATTCATCCTGCTTCTATTTCATCATTCATTATCTATTTCTTTATTCATCCTGCTTGTATATACATTATGTCTTATCATCACAGTGGCATCAGACACCATTCATATTGTGGAACTTTATTTACTTCTGTAACCACACACTACATGTCCAGCTGTGTTGTATAGTAACAGCATCACACGGAACGTCTGTCTGTCTTTCCAGAATGACATCACCGGCAAGGCTCTGGTGCGCATCAGTGAAGGGACACTGTTCAGGATGGGCATCAAGAACCCAGAACACATGGAGGCCATCTGGCGGGAAATACTGAAGTTGCGTCTCAAAGCAGACATACAGGAGATGAAGGAGATAGAGATGAGTGCTGTGATCTAAGCCTCAACAGTCAGTCATGAAGGTTAAGAGGCTCTGGGTGTGTAGGGACAGGGACGAGGGAGGAAAATGGGCTTTGCAATAATAACATTTATGAAGTGTGTTTGGGTGGGATGCCTTTCTCCTCTGTAGGGGGTAAGTGAGGTGAATGGGTGTGTGTACTGTGTATCTTGTCTTGGCTACCTCCCTCTAGGGGGATGTCAGCCTGGTATACAGATGAATAGTTGAGGCATTTGTAGGCAATAGGTGCTGTAGGTGCAAGACTTTGGTCTCGTCAAGTGAGGTGCTGTGATGAAGACTTGAGTGAGGGAATGCAGGAGTGGGAGGAGTGAAGGGAGTGGAGTGAGAGGAAATGCAGGTGTGAGGGGAGTGGAGTGCATGGAGTGAAAGGGAATACAGGAGTGAGGAGTGGAATGCAGGTGTGAGGAGGGGCGAGTGAGAGGGAATGCAGGAGTGAGAAATGGAGTGCAGGTGTGAGGGGAGGCGAGTGAGAGGGAATGCAGGAGTGAGAAATGGAGTGCAGGCGTGAGGAGGTAGTTGTGGAGGCTGTTATGCCTTTAAAGGTAGTACAAGGGGCGGGTTGGAAAGGATTGGAAGGCATTTGTATGTTGGGTGAAGAAGCAATATCATTAACAGCACAAGTAATAATGTTTTAGATCATTAAGAATCTTTTAAGACTTTTTAGTTAATGACATCTATTCGTGTAGAAAACATTGTAATAAATTGTTATATTATGTAAAATTGGTTACTGACTTTAAGTGCATTCATAGGTTATGAAATTATACAAGTCATAACTCAAATATATATTTTTGTATCATATATAAATCTTTGTTCATTATTTTTGATCATGTGAATTTCAAGAACACATCATAATTATTTCAATCAATAAACACCATAAATATTTGGTCCCCACGTACAGTACTTATCACAACCACACATTGTTTGGCCACCAGTCTGGAGGCTGATGGCAAGACAGTCAAGGCTCACTTATTCCTATGTACACAAGGAAGGAGCAACACATTTTCTTACATATCTATCTATCTATCTATATGGCATTTTTCCCCATTAAAAAGAGGCGAGGCAAGACAAGGCATTAGGGTTCAAGGAGACTACTCTCCCTTCCCCTTTTGTGCCTGCTTTTTCATAGGAGAATACAGAGGAGGGGCTTCCCAGACCCCTTGATCTGTCCCTATTTTGTCACCTTTTACGATCAGCAGTGAATACAATGGTAGTATTCTTGCAGCCCTAACCACACTTCTTGAATACAATTATTATCAAGCATCACTCATTGAAATGGTTGACACACACCATTGAAGCACTGAAACAATAACACAAAACCTTTCCACTCTCCACATGTCAATGAAGCACAACACACAATTGACAGCAGGATGTGGAGGAAATATCACACAAAAAATCATATAGTAAATAAATTTTTCTTGGTCTTGATCTTTGGCCTCGTTAGGTCCTATCACCCACACATCACTGGTCATAGCCAAGAGTATTGTTTGCAGGTGTGAAGGAGCAAATCTTAACCAAGGCAAACAAACTTGACTTAGCCAACCAATTCCTCAATAGCTAGAAACACTTCTTAGAGGAGGTTGTGGTGCATCTGGTGTGACCGTTGGGTTATATCAGGTGCTGGAAGGGAGAGGGTGAGTTAAATATGAAGTGTCAGGGTAAGCCATGGGACCCTGTTGTGGATATGACCCCCGCCCTTGACCCCATTGCTGTGAATGACCTTACATGTTGTGTTTGGACGTGTGTGTGTGTTTGTGTGTGTGTGTGTGTGTGTGTGTGTGTGTGTGTGTGTGTGTGTGTGTGTGTGTGTGTGTGTGTGTGTGTGCATACCTTGTCTTGGCAAAATCTATATGACTGCCAAAAGTTTAGGTCTGTTCTTAATGACTAGATAACCTATTGGTGGTGTATCTTGAGGGTGAGGTGGTGTTACTCCAGCTGCAGCCCCAACACCCTTGCACTGCTGGTGAAGTCATCGTTGCCAATGTAGCATCCCATCATCGCCCTTGGTCCTGTGAAGGTGTTCCGGCCGTGCATGACCCGCCAGTTGTCGATGAGCAGCACCTTGCCTGCCACCAAGACAAACCAATGTGAGGGAAACACACCTAGCATTAAGGGGAAATAAGGAGTCTGTCTGCCTGGCTTGGCTCACTCTTCCCTTCCTCTTAACAACAATAATGAAAATGAACACACATGGAACCAGTTACTTGATGGCAGATTAAAGGTGAAAAGGTTAACAAGCAACATCACATTTTCTTTAAACTAACTGCAAAATAAGGAGTCTAAGTAGAAAGCATTGAGACATGTTACCTTTGATCTCAACTACTGCAAACAATGAATATGATTGACGGAAACAGCAAACCAAGTCTCGTACAGATAAAACAACCTTTTTGTCAAATGTTTTAACCTAACAATTCAACGAGACATTTGTTCATTCCCTCCACAAAAGTTACCTGGTTCCAGCTTCATCCAGTGTTCGTTTTTAGGGTTCCGAATGATCTTTGTGAGATTAATGAAGTGAAGATAAAACTCCTGCATCTTCTCCATTCGGATGGATGACAAAGGAGCTCGGTCATAAATGTTGTACCTGAAACAATAGTAACAATAATTAACCTTGAGGCACAAAGCTGAAGCACTATGTATGACTCAACACTTTCAATATGGATTAAAAAATGGAGGCCAATGATTGTCCTCAGAAAACCAAAATTCTATTTTCATGCAACACAATCAAGGAAATTGCTTCAATTAAAACTTTTTCAACAACCAAAATAATTCAGGAAAACATTATGCACAGAGTTTTGAAGCACAGATAACATTAAAAGGCCTCCTTCAATATGTTTCTGAAAAGGCTAAATGTCCCCAAGGTGAGGAAATGAGTTATAGAAATCTTTTATCTTTTATCTTTTATCTATCTTTATACCGGGCCGACATCCCCAAAAAGTGGGGATAACCGAGACAACACACACATACGCATGCACTCCTTTCACTTAGCCCCTCAGCCCTTGTAGAAGAGTTGGGTGACCTTGTCCCCACTAGCCATCATGCCGTGGGGATAGAGATCACTTGTGCGTCAGGACCTCTGCTTTTATTCACCCATTCTATTCACACCTTTAACCCTAACATAACTATATGGTCTATAGCTACCTAGTTCAGGGGGATTATTTAATTACCTTAATCACCACAAGCACTTCTTAAATAACTCATCTGCACTACCTGAATCCCAGATCTTTGGCCTTCATTCCACGGCCACTTGGAGCACAGATTACTACATCAAACAAGGTAATGCAAACCTGAACTGTGTTAAGCCGCCTGTCTCAGGGTTGTGCCTAAACACAGTGTCCAGGCAGGTGTGGTGTTGTCCCTCCTCAATGTACTCTGAAGGGAAGGCTTCAGAGGAGAGGAATGCATATCCTTCAGGGTGTTTGTCCTTGAACTGCTTCGCCACACTGAAGCCGTCCACCACCAGGTTCTCGCCACCCTCAGCGGCCGCCTTAAGACAGTGAAACAC
Source organism: Metacarcinus magister (assembly GCA_029783475.1). Classification (NCBI taxonomy): domain Eukaryota; kingdom Metazoa; phylum Arthropoda; class Malacostraca; order Decapoda; family Cancridae; genus Metacarcinus; species Metacarcinus magister. The sequence continues at coordinate 31,813 of JAPQNM010000216.1, forward strand.
TTGTAGCCTGGAGTGGGAGAACAGACCTTTCTGAGGCACTGATGTCTATATATGATGAGTTTCTATTGGAAGAAATACAAACAAGGAATCTGCCTCAGCCTGGTAGTGTAAGTGTGAGCCCAGCCTGGTGGATGAATACCTGTCACACTATCTCATTGGTATCTCCTTAAAACGAATTGTAATAGTACTCTTATCATGGGTTTTCCAGAAGGCAATTACATATAAGTGAGGAGGTGTCAGGTGGCCCTATAAGTAGTTACATCACCATCGCTGTTCCACCTCATCCTACATGACTGGAACAATGCAAACCAGGACTATACTGTAACATGACCACTGATGCACACGCTGTCATACAACCACAATGACAAAACTGTATCATTGATGCATCCAACACACTGCACTGCCATGCTCAAACAATGGTTCATAAAAACAATTATGATGATAATAATAATAATGATAAACTCAAGATGTGTTAGGTCTCTGAAACTTCAAATTAGCCTCATCAGTAAGTGGTTGAGGCCCTTACCCAGCACGGGAAACATTAATATCAGTATTAGGGTTACAATCTTGTTGGTTTCTTTCCCTTTCCAGACTAAGATTTCCTTTCTGAGACTACTCTTCCAATCAGAATAAATGATACCACCAGACCGCCGCACACCTTAGGTTTACGTACACATAAGCCACAACATTAATGACTTCATTTCCTACTTTAAGGAATATTCCCCACTAATGTTATAATTATTGCTGCTTTGGGTACTTGAAGCATTTATGCAAAACTTGTTACAAGCAATACTTCCAAGGCTAACGGATCTTAGATCAACTCGGATGAAATTTTCCTAAAACTATTATCTAATCCAGCTAATAATATCTCCCTATTTTGAAGCCACTTGCACTGGATGGTGAAGATACATAAGAAATACATATGATATACATTAATCGTTCCTGGTACGATAAATTAAGCAGTGTAGGAATGTGTTTTGTCGCTCGTCTCTGTACTCTTTCCAGTAAGTTTTGGTGTTTAATGTAGTTTGGTGACAAGAATTGAAAAAAAAGATATTATAGATGTGGCTTCACAAATGCTGTATAGAATCTTTTCATTATTTCTGGGTATTTGTGATCAAAATTCCTTGAAATTAGACCTAACATACACTTTCTTACTTGCAGCTGTTCACTGATCATTCATTTCTAGATTACTACTAATAATTAAAATGAGGTATTTTTCTTGTTTAAACCGAGCTCCTTATCAATGTGCATAACATTTGTCTGTATTAAAAGAGATTAATCCTTTTTCACTCCAATCGATTAGTTTATTTAGGTCCTTTTGAGTTTTAGTGCATTCAGAGCATATTACTTTACCGCCAAGTTTTGTAACGTCTGCAAATTTTGCTGCTTTTGAGAGAAGAATACTCTCTAAATTATTCACATATATAACAAAGCAAGTGTCCCAGGACTGACCCTTGAGGCGCACCACTAGTTATACATGAGCAGCACATGTGTTCAAGCCACAACTCACGGCACCAAAGATAAAGATAAGTTACTAAATAGATAAAAAGATAAGATACACATGTAGTCTACAGTGACTACAAAAGTAATCATTTGAATAATCAAACTAATATATAATGTTTATTCTGTAGATTTAACTTAATGTTTCAGATAACCTAAACACTCACATCAACTTGAAACCTTATCATCTATCATGTACAATACGAATATCAATAACATGTCTATTAGATATTGGACTCCATATGCATAAGATAAATGCAGGACTTATTAATGAATGCATAAATTTTCCTTATCATATGTACTACACTGTACGCACTAAATTGGACTCCCCCCCCCTCCCATGTCTATATTTCTCCTACTGTCCTCTTTACAGGGTCTGGCGACAAGCGGTAATTTTTTTTTACTTATTTTTGTTTTCCCTTAGCCAGGTTAGGTTAGGTTAGGTTAGATTACAGTCCACCCAATTATACATGCACTATAATTGATATAAATGGACTAGAGGCAAAGAGAAGTGGTGTCAATGATGTTGGTATTACCTGCAAGCCTGTGAGAAGTAGGTGGTGTCTGTGTGAGCCCCAATGTATTCTGAGGTGTAGGCTGTGTCCAGGTATTCCATGGCGGTGCCATCGAAGCCCCACATCTCACCGAAGAATGTACGCTGGACGGCACAGATATTCTCTACTGCCGAGCGAGTGGCTTCTTCATTAGCTGGCACCTGTTGCATATTTTTTTTTCTTTTTTAATCTTTTTGATGTCCTAAACCTCTTACATAATATCATGCACACACTAAACCACTTTATATTCATGAACCTTTCTTTTATTTATTATTTTGCATGGGTTGGGAGATTAGGATAGTCTCTTATATTCATCAATCTTAACAATATCATTTAACACCAGCCTTACTTTCATTTATAGAGCAAAAATATTACAACATTTATCAGCATCTGCCTCCCCTTCCCCCTTCTCACATTCAGGACAATCTCAAAACACAAACCTCAGAGATGAAGGCAAATCCATGCTTGATTATGGCTGCTATCAGTTTTTTGAGCCCATCCCTTTGAGGATCGTTCAGTTCACGCAAGGACACCTGTAGGAAGTGGACATCTCTCTTAGCAAGGTAATAATTAATAAGGAAGTGAACCTCTCTCTTAGCAAGGTAATAATTAATAAGGAAGTGGACATCTCTCTTAGCAAGGTAATAATTAATAAGGAAGTGGACATCTCTCTTAGCAAGGTAATAATTAATAAGGAAGTGGACATCTCTCTTAGCAAGGTAATAATTAATAAGGAAGTGAACCTCTCTCTTAGCAAGGTAATAATTAATAAGGAAGTGGACATCTCTCTTAGCAAGGTAATAATTAATAAGGAAGTGAACCTCTCTCTTAGCAAGGTAATAATTAATAAGGAAGTGGACATCTCTCTTAGCAAGGTAATAATTAATAAGGAAGTGAACCTCTCTCTTAGCAAGGTAATAATTAATAAGGAAGTGGACATCTCTCTTAGCAAGGTAATAATTAATAAGGAAGTGGACATCTCTCTTAGCAAGGTAATAATTAATAAGGAAGTGGACATCTCTCTTAGCAAGGTAATAATTAATAAGGAAGTGGACATCTCTCTTAGCAAGGTAATAATTAATAAGGAAGTTGACATCTCTCTTAGCAAGGTAATAATTAATAAGGAAGTGGACATCTCTCTTAGCAAGGTAATAATTAATAAGGAAGTGAACCTCTCTCTTAGCAAGGTAATAATTAATAAGGAAGTGGACATCTCTCTTAGCAAGGTAATAATTAATAAGGAAGTGGACATCTCTCTTAGCAAGGTAATAATTAATAAGGAAGTGGACATCTCTCTTAGCAAGGTAATAATTAATAAGGAAGTGGACATCTCTCTTAGCAAGGTAATAATTAATAAGGAAGTGGACATCTCTCTTAGCAAGGTAATAATTAATAAGGAAGTGAACCTCTCTCTTAGCAAGGTAATAATTAATAAAGTAATAAATGAGCCTCATAACTTTTCCCACAGAGTCCTACAACACTTGTTTTAATCATTGTAGTACTCAGTGGAATGAAATGACAAGATCCTGAACTTAATACAGTAACATGGTGCCAGAGGTCAAGGCTCTAATTCATGTTAATCACTTCACTGGGTGCCTTTTTCCTCCTATAATTTCACAGAACTGACAAAGAAGCACCACAAAGAAAGACAAATTAACCACACTCTTTTTCTTCTCTCTGCCCTCCACTCAGGACTTGCCGTGGTGAGGTCTGGCTTGGGAACAGTACGTGCAGTCCAGGGCAGGTGTGGTGGCTTGTGTGAGGTGCGTCGACCCTCATAGGTGTTCTGCCATAGGAACTTGTACTGGTATGCAGACACGTGACCGTCAGGCCCTGGAAGGCAAACATGAAGAGAGTGATGAAGACCAATGGAGTTAATACCAGATTACCGTGGTTGTTGTGGTGGTGCTTAGAGGATGGTGATGGTGTTAGTGATCATGAAGATACAGTCATATTCATAACGTGTACTAAAGATGACAGTGATGATTCTAAGTGAAAGTGAAAACTATGGAAATGCTGCAGATGATTATAAATTGATGACAGTAATGTGAGTAATGATGATAATGAAAACAAATGTGAGAAAAATGACTGAGAATTAAGAAGAATATGTGACAAATTACACTCACACTGCAGCTCCAGCCCGTCCGGTGTTGCAGAGACACGTGCTGGCCGAATGTTGAGTTGCATGTTTGTGAGGTCAAACCTCCTTTGTGCTGTGACGTGGTTGAAACAGTCATTACAGCGGCAGTGGTCCCTCAGCCAGGGATAGGGGAGGTGGAGGCTGTGTGGCCAGCGTGGATGCTGCACCTCCAGCCTTGAGCCAGCATCGAAGGCTGTGATGTCTGCAGGTGTGGTAAGACAGGTGAGTGTCAGTGATGTTATCTTGGATATTCAATTGTTACTACTGTTGTAAGAGTTCTGTTGTTGCTTATAATGCATTAGTTCCCATTATCTAAATAATTTGTTGTCGTATTATTTAGTGAGAATGACTGTGAGAAGTATGTTAAATATTATGAAGTGGAAAATAGAATCAGTTAACCACACAAGACATGGGTTGGTATAAGGAAAGGACTTACACATTGGAGGACTAGACGGATAAGTTGTAAATAGCAGGTTTGGTTTTAAGTACAATTGCTTGTATTTCTTTACAATTACAAGTACATCAGGGAATAAAAATTCCCGTATAAGTATTGATTTATCTAGCTGGACCTGAGTCCAAGGACAAGTACAACTGTAATATTGGTATTCAAACTCAGTAACTGTGCTTCATGTCCTAAAAAAAATAATATGCAAGTACTTACAAGCTAGAATAAAGCACCGAGTTATCACATATTGTACTGTACTGCACTGCATAGGATATTAGGTGTGTACACATCAGGTGACAGGACGTAATAGTCAGCTGTGCTTTGGACAAGTGACAATGCTAAGGAAAGAGAACCCCATGTAATGACCTGTTCTCCTGTTCTAACCTAACCTTACCAACCTCACATGACCAAAGGTGTCACCTGTCAACCTAGCATTGGGCCTCACACCTGTCCTCACCTCACCCTTACTCATCACCACACGTCTACACTGTGTTTGTGATTCATTGTTTGCACATAAATGTTTACTTAGAAGTATTCACCAGACTTTCAAGTACTTATGGTTGAGTTTAAGTACAAGTATTTACAAAGCAATTTTTTTTACCTTTAGTCTAAGTGTATTAAATCATCTACTAAGTAAATGTACTTGAACTTGTACCCAGCTTTGGTACACTGCCACGTATCATTGTAAAGTTAATTCAAAGTGGATAAACTTTACGACTAGGATTTTTTGGTAGTTTTGTTCAATGTTCAACGCATGTACAAATTGTATAATCAAGGAAAACCATCCTAGTAATGGTGTGTTAGTGCCACAAAAAGGTGCACACCATAGTTCACCTTTTGACACTGTTGTCCCATAGTGTTGTGTGGCGGCGACGTGACCGTCTGACCTGAAGAGAGTAAACACATGTTATCAGTCATTAAGGACAACACATGTTATTTGGTTATCTTTGTTTAATCGTTTACGTGTATGTCAGCTTTGTAATGGCTTATAATATGGTGCAACACCTAACCATAACATATAACTACCGTGGCAAACAGCTGCGAGCAGCGTCATCCTGCCTGATCAGCTGCAGCACTCAATGGTAACTAATTACTTTAAACTACACACACAAGTCACACACACAAGTCTCACACAGTCTTATTACCTCGCAGCGGTCACAGAGGCGGCGGCGATGGTTCGTAGTTTTAAGGCACTTTTAAACCAGGATATGTTCAACATCCTTTCTTATGGCACGCAACTTGAGCGACAGTCTACGTAGCTTGACTCAGCACCAATCACACACAGAGATGGTGTGTGTGTGTGCATATAATGCATAACACTTACCAGCTCACCCCTCGCCCCCTCCTCTCACCCTCCGTGGTATTAGTGCCGCTGGTCGCTGGCACCACTCGACTCCACTCCACGCCACTTTCCTCTTGCTAGACCACCAAAGAAAAAAGATATGTTCTTAATTGCATGCTGCAAAAGACGGTAACACGTACGCTGTATAGAAACTATGTAATCTTGATGTCACAGGTGACTTGAAATTTCCTCCAAGTCAGGCCTTTATATCGGCAGCTCCTGATCTTGATCTTGATCTTGATGTCACAGGTGGGATGAGAGAAAATGGAAAAGGGAGATAGATAGAGCAGTGAAAGCGGATGGACTTAGCGAGTGGAAGAATAGGATGGATAGAAAGGAAACTCTGAGGTGGTATAGGGAGAAAGGGGCTCCAAAGCATGAAGTTTGGTATGATGGTAGCCTAGGTGGTGACCTTCTGTTCAGAGTGAGAGCACAGTGTGTGGAAGTGAATGATAGGACCTATAGATGGTCAGAGGATAGGAGGAAAGAGTGTGAGATGTGTGACAGGGGTGTGGATGAGACTGTGGTGCATCTGATGTTAGAATGCAAGAGGTATGAGAGAGCACGTGCGGATATGATGAGAGTGTTTCTGAATGAATTAGGGCGTGAAATCAATGTGGTGGGTGGAAGGACTGGTTGTGAGTGGATGGTGCTGCTGTTGGGACTGAATGGTGTGGCAAATGGACGAATGATAGAGGCTGTGAAAGAATTCCTTGAAAAAGTGTGGAATGTTAGATTTAAGAAGTAATTCTGCTGAGTATCTGTTTTCACAGGTGCTGCCGATTCAAAGGCCTGGTTTTGGTTTTGAGAAGAATGAATGCAGGAGTGAGTGTCGGGAGGGACAAGGTATGCATGTTGTTATATGCAGATGATGTAGTCTTAATGAGTGAGTCTGCAGAGGAGCTACAAAGCTTATTAGATGTGGTAGATGAGTATGGAAGAGATTTTGGAGTGAATTTTAGTTGTGAAAAAAGTAAGGTAATGATAGTGAATAGATCAGAAGATGAGAGGGATGTTACATGGAGACTTGGAGTGAAAGAGTTGCAGCAAGTATGTGAGTACAAGTATCTAGGGATATGGATGAGCCCAAATGGATGTGAGAAGGCTAAGAATGAAAAGATTAGTATGGTGAATCAGTGGGTTGGCAGACTAGGGAGTGCAGCAAGAATGAGAGCGAGTAAATATGACGTGTTGCGAGAGATATGGAAGAGTGTGGCTGTTCCGAGTGTAATGTATGGTATGGAAGTGATTGCATGGAGTGAAAAGGAGATAGACAAGTTGGAAGTAGGGCAGAATAGAGTAGCAAGAATGGCACTGAATGCACCAAGGTATGCAGCTGTAGAAGCTTTGAGAGGTGACATGGGATGGAGTACGTTCAGGGAGAGACAGATAAAGGCAACTTTGAGATATAAAGTTAGGCTGGAACGAATGGAGAATACAAGAATTGCACGGAAGGTGTATTTGTGGAATGTAAGGAGGAGTAAATGGGAGAAGAAATGTCTGAACATGGTAGACAGGAGTGGCATGCTCGTTAGGTGGGTGCATAAATTTTGTGAAGGGAGAGAATGGTTGTATGAATGGAAGGTGATGAACAGAAGTAGAGAAGGGTTAGAGTGGGATGTGAAAAGGTGGAAAAGCGAGATAGACAAAACAGTGAAAGGTGTGGGACTAAGTAAGTGGAAGACTGAGATGGAACGAAAGAAGACTTTGGAATGGTACAGAGAGAAAGAGGCCCCAATGTATGTAAGGTGGTATGATGGAAGCCTGGGTGGTGATCTTCTCTTCCGAGCTAGGGCACAGTGTATGGATGTGAATGCAAGGAACTACAGATGGTCAGAGTCCCGCAGCAAAGTGTGCCAGATGTGTGATATGGGAGAGGATGAGACGGTAGAGCATGTAGTACTAGAATGCGAGAAGTATGACCGTGACAGAATGGAAATGATGCGTGTGATTCTGGCAGAAATGGGACGTGAAATGAATGAGGTGACTGAAAGAACTGGAAGGGAATGGATGGCGTTGTTGCTAGGACTGTGTGAGGAGACGAGTGAACGGATGATTGATGCGGTGAAAGAGTTCCTGGAGAAAATGTGGTATGCGAGATTGAGAGATTAGGGCATGTAATTAGAGTATGCATCTTTGATTTATTTAGTTTCTTTTTTTTCTGTGTATTTTCCTCTTTTTTTTTTCCCCCCTTATTCCCCTCACAGGAGCTGCCGATATAAAGGCCCGACTTGGAGGAAATTTCAAGTCACCTGTGACATCAAGATCAAGATCAAGATCCTGTGACATCAAGATCAAGATCAAGATGATGTCACAGGTGACTTGAAATTTCCTCCAAGTCGGGCCTTTATATCGGCAGCTCCTGTGAGGGGAATAAGGGGAAAGAAAGGAAAGTACACAGAAAAAAAGAAACTAAATAAATCAAAGATGCATACTCTAAGTACATGCCCTAATCTCTCAATCTCGCATACCACATTTTCTCCAGGAACTCTTTCACCGCGTCAATCATCCGTTGACTCGTCTCCTCACACAGTCCTAGCAACAACGCCATCCATTCCCTTCCAGTTTTTTCAGTCACCTCATTCATTTCACGTCCCATTTCTGTCAGAATCACACGCATCATTTCCATTCTGTCACGGTCATACTTCTTGCATTCTAGTACTACATGCTCTACCGTCTCATCCTCTCCCATGTCACACATCTGGCACACTTTGCTGCGGGACTCTGACCATCTGTAGTTCCTTGCATTCACATTCATACACTGTGCCCTAGCTCGGAAGAGAAGATCACCACCCAGGCTTCCATCATACCACCTTACATACATTGGGGCCTCTTTCTCTCTGTACCATTCCAAAGTCTTCTTTCGTTCCATCTCAGTCTTCCACTTACTTAGTCCCACACCTTTCACTGTTTTGTCTATCTCGCTTTTCCACCTTTTCACATCCCACTCTAACCCTTCTCTACTTCTGTTCATCACCTTCCATTCATACAACCATTCTCTCCCTTCACAAAATTTATCCACCCACCTAACGAGCATGCCACTCCTGTCTACCATGTTCAGACATTTCTTCTCCCATTTACTCCTCCTTACACCACAAATACACCTTCCGTGCAATTCTTGTATTCTCCATTCGTTCCAGCCTAACTTTATATCTCAAAGTTTCCTTTATCTGTCTCTCCCTGAACGTACTCCATCCCATGTCACCTCTCAAAGCTTCTACAGCTGCATACCTTGGTGCATTCAGTGCCATTCTTGCTACTCTATTCTGCCCTACTTCCAACTTGTCTATCTCCTTTTCACTCCATGCAATCACTTCCATACCATACATTACACTCGGAACAGCCACACTTTTCCATATCTCTCGCAACACGTCATATTTACTCGCTCTCATTCTTGCTGCACTCCCTAGTCTGCCAACCCACTGATTCACCATACTAATCTTTTCATTCTTAGCCTTCTCACATCCATTTGGGCTCATCCATATCCCTAGATACTTGTACTCACATACTTGCTGCTCTAACGTACCCTTGCACACTTTCGATGATTTTAACAGTACATAAACCTAACTCTAATGCCTCCTGCAGTACAATATATTCCTGAGTCGGTATACGTGAAGGCTTTCAACGCTTTAAGTGTTTTTTAAAAGCTTTGAATATACAAAGAGAAATATATATATAAACTTTTATGCTATAAATAGAAAAATAAATCAATAATCACATAAACAGATATGTGGTCTGTGACTAAAACTGGTGTGGAGGCCTTTTATACTGTCCTTTATATTATAATATAAAATAAATTAGTTGTTCAGTCACAAAGATACATTTCCTTGCTTCTGAACTGCCAGACTTAGCATAACATTACACAAGAACTAATCAAGTGATAGATGAAAGGCTGAACTCGTGACCAGTATCTGGTAACACTATCGAGGGACACTTCAATTGTTACAATCTCTCTCTCTCTCTCTCTCTCTCTCTCTCTCCTCTCTCTCTCTCTCTCTCTCTCTCTCTCTCTCTCTCTCTCTCTCTCTCCTTATCATTATTGTTCTTCTTTCTCTTAGTTATAGTTTCTTTTCCTCCTTCCCTAATTTCCTGCCTTCATCCCTTCTTCTCTCTTCTCCTTTCCTCCTCATATCTCTTCGTCCTGATCCTCCCTCTTCCTCTTCTTCCAACACCAAATATATTATCTTCCTCTCTTCAACACCACTCACCATCACCACTCACCACCACCACACATCACTACCACACTTATGAATATGGGGCCAATTCTGGCCCCATTTTAGTTGCAATTCTCTGTATTCTTTCTAATTTCAACACATGCTTTTTCTTGTGCAGGGTCCATATTACTTATCCTGATTTCTACATCTCATTTTTTCTCACGTGTGTGTGTGTGTGTGTGTGTGTGTGTGTGTGTGTGTGTGTGTTCTGATTCCACTGTGTTTTACTTAATGAATTGTTACAAGATCAGTTAGTTATTGATGAAATTATTAAATAACTGCATTATGAACACCATATTATCTATGTTATGTTCATCACACACACACACACACACACATACACACACACACACACACAGGTAAAACTAACTCCTTCATGCATTATTATCCTCTATATGAGACAAATTTACTTACTAAGAAATATCACTAAACAATCTACATTAATACTTACATCTTTTTTATATTGTCCTCAGCTTAGTATATTATGTAGAAAATACTACCAACTTCTGCATCGTATTTATCACATAGCTCTTTTATCATTTCATCTCATTGCTGTCATGTCACTTTTTCTTTCTCAAGGTAACGTTTCGGGGAATTCGACGAGTGCGTTCGCCCAACTTGACGGCCGGCTCGTTGCATCATGAAGCTCCTCCCCACCCAATCCCCAGCAAGTGAAGCAGGTGGCTGTTTGACTCTACCTGGCTACACCTCTACCTATCTATCTGTCTATATGTCTGTCTGTCTCTTGTATTATTTTTCACCTCTCTCTCCATGTCTGCATTCACGTTTCTCAATTTCTATCTCTATCTGTTTCTATTTCTGTTATAATCTGTTTCTTTGCCTGTGTTGAGCAATTTGTTTGCATCTCAATATTCATGTATTTGTCTAATTGGTATTTATGTGATTTTAAAACTGTTAGATTAACCACTACTTTTTTTTTTATTGTTTTTTATTGAGCACTCGTCTATATTTTTCATTGAAAGTAATTGATTAATCTAACCAAAAATACTGTTGGTTTCCATAAGGTAACGTACAAGTATTTTTTCCAGAGATCAAACCCGAGACACAGCTAGTTGGAGACACTTGCCAAGCGCCGAGAGCCAAGGTAACTACACTGTGTTCCTCAGGTGTTACTAAGTCCAGAATCTCACAAACCCATCAGTATATTATTGTAGTTGTTATATGTTTTCCAAGTACAAGAATAGTGATCGTTAACTTCTTAGTGTGTTTAATTTGTGAGATGATTGAGAGAAGGTGAGTAGTAGTATTAATGACTGAAGCTTTAGATCTGCTGCCACTGTATATGGAGATGCTCATACCTCACTCAAGGTGCAAAGTTTTTACTGATGATCAAGCAGTTACTGTCCTCCTTCAACAAGAGTATTGGGTGTGGTGTGTAAAGTTCACAACCTTGCACATAGATCAGTCTTTATACACTAAGAGCCATAGAACCTTTTGCCAGGCGATCGGCAGCCCTGGTGAAAGGTTTAATAGTATGACCATTATACTCTTAAAGTTATATTATTAAGCCTTTCCTCAGGGTTGGCAATTGCCTGGCGAAAGGTTTTATGGTACGGCCTTTAGTCTCCTTTGGGAAAACAATGTCTGGCAATCATGAGTCCAGCGCGTAATCCTCAAGACTGGAGGAAAACAATTCCCACAAACACATAGACAGGACGGCAGTATTGTTTGCCTTCTGCTCCTGCAACAACCGGTAACAACTTATCAGCTTGTTACATATCTATTGTCTTGAAGGTGAACAGGGAATACAAATTAAAGGAAACAAGACTAATTTGACTCCTCCTGGAAGTGGATTTGAACCTGTCCTCTTTGTTATCATCTTACCATGTTAACCACTACACTGAATTAATAGTAGTAATAATAGCAGTAGTTAGTAGTAGTAGTAGTAGTAGTATAGCAGCAGTAGTAGTAGTAGTACATGAACAACAAGTGATAATACTACGTTGAGGATTGCATTCAGGGGACGTGGAGGAAGGGCGGTAGAGAGAGAGAGAGAGAGAGAGAGAGTGTGTATTGTTCTATATATAGTTATCTCTTCTCCACAGGTAAATATTAACTCGTCCAAAGCCGTGTTACCAGTGGACGACGGCAAATGTACATAAGTGGTTCAAGAGGCATTGCAGTGATTACTTCCAGCTGTACTCACACATGTTCACTTCAGTAAGTCCTGAACGCCTCGCCAAACACAGGTGTTAAATAAAGGGTTTGACGTGACAAGGATCAGCTAAGAATGGGAAGACAGGGTAGAAGTTAATTTTGATGATTGCATTCTCATCTTTCATAACAATATAGTTTACTTCAATTAAAGGCAGATAGCATGTTTAGTCATTCGTACACAAGCAAACAGTCCTCAGTATTAAGAGGAAAAGGTTAAGTCATTTTACCACCTATCATTAAGAGAAATTAATGTGTTGTTTATACTGTTTATACAATATGTGTTGGTTTGCAGTGACATTACATACACCTAATGATCATCAAGGAAACCTCATTATTCATCCTGCTTCTATTTCATCATTCATTATCTATTTCTTTATTCATCCTGCTTGTATATACATTATGTCTTATCATCACAGTGGCATCAGACACCATTCATATTGTGGAACTTTATTTACTTCTGTAACCACACACTACATGTCCAGCTGTGTTGTATAGTAACAGCATCACACGGCACGTCTGTCTGTCTTTCCAGAATGACATCACCGGCAAGGCTCTGGTGCGCATCAGTGAAGGGACACTGTTCAGGATGGGCATCAAGAACCCAGAACACATGGAGGCCATCTGGCGGGAAATACTGAAGTTGCGTCTCAAAGCAGACATACAGGAGATGAAGGAGATAGAGATGAGTGCTGTGATCTAAGCCTCAACAGTCAGTCATGAAGGTTAAGAGGCTCTGGGTGTGTAGGGACAGGGACGAGGGAGGAAAATGGGCTTTGCAATAATAACATTTATGAAGTGTGTTTGGGTGGGATGCCTTTCTCCTCTGTAGGGGATAAGTGAGGTGAATGGGTGTGTGTACTGTGTATCTTGTCTTGGCTACCTCCCTCTAGGAGGATGTCAGCCTGGTATACAGATGAATAGTTGAGGCATTTGTAGGCAATAGGTGCTGTAGGTGCAAGACTTTGGTCTCGTCAAGTGAGGTGCTGTGATGAAGACTTGAGTGAGGGAATGCAGGAGTGGGAGGAGTGAAGGGAGTGGAGTGAGAGGAAATGCAGGTGTGAGGGGAGTGGAGTGCATGGAGTGAAAGGGAATACAGGAGTGAGGAGTGGAATGCAGGTGTGAGGAGGGGCGAGTGAGAGGGAATGCAGGAGTGAGAAATGGAGTGCAGGCGTGAGGAGGTAGTTGTGGAGGCTGTTATGCCTTTAAAGGTAGTACAAGGGGCGGGTTGGAAAGGATTGGAAGGCATTTGTATGTTGGGTGAAGAAGCAATATCATTAACAGCACAAGTAATAATGTTTTAGATCATTAAGAATCTTTTAAGACTTTTTAGTTAATGACATCTATTCGTGTAGAAAACATTGTAATAAATTGTTATATTATGTAAAATTGGTTACTGACTTTAAGTGCATTCATAGGTTATGAAATTATACAAGTCATAACTCAAATATATATTTTTGTATCATATATAAATCTTTGTTCATTATTTTTGATCATGTGAATTTCAAGAACACATCATAATTATTTCAATCAATAAACACCATAAATATTTGGTCCCCACGTACAGTACTTATCACAACCACACATTGTTTGGCCACCAGTCTGGAGGCTGATGGCAAGACAGTCAAGGCTCACTTATTCCTATGTACACAAGGAAGGAGCAACACATTTTCTTACATATCTATCTATCTATCTATATGGCATTTTTCCCCATTAAAAAGAGGCGAGGCAAGACAAGGCATTAGGGTTCAAGGAGACTACTCTCCCTTCCCCTTTTGTGCCTGCTTTTTCATAGGAGAATACAGAGGAGGGGCTTCCCAGACCCCTTGATCTGTCCCTATTTTGTCGCCTTTTACGATCAGCAGTGAATACAATGGTAGTATTCTTGCAGCCCTAACCACACTTCTTGAATACAATTATTATCAAGCATCACTCATTGAAATGGTTGACACACACCATTGAAGCACTGAAACAATAACACAAAACCTTTCCACTCTCCACATGTCAATGAAGCACAACACACAATTGACAGCAGGATGTGGAGGAAATATCACACAAAAAATCATATAGTAAATAAATCTTTCTTGGTCTTGATCTTTGGCCTCGTTAGGTCCTATCACCCACACATCACTGGTCATAGCCAAGAGTATTGTTTGCAGGTGTGAAGGAGCAAATCTTAACCAAGGCAAACAAACTTGACTTAGCCAACCAATTCCTCAATAGCTAGAAACACTTCTTAGAGGAGGTTGTGGTGCATCTGGTGTGACCGTTGGGTTATATCAGGTGCTGGAAGGGAGAGGGTGAGTTAAATATGAAGTGTCAGGGTAAGCCATGGGACCCTGTTGTGGATATGACCCCCGCCCTTGACCCCATTGCTGTGAATGACCTTACGTGTTGTGTTTGGACGTGTGTGTGTGTGTGTATGTATATATATATATATATATGTGTATGTGTATGTGTGTGTGTGTGTGTGCATACCTTGTCTTGGCAAAATCTATATGACTGCCAAAAGTTTAGGTCTGTTCTTAATGACTAGATAACCTATTGGTGGTGTATCTTGAGGGTGAGGTGGTGTTACTCCAGCTGCAGCCCCAACACCCTTGCACTGCTGGTGAAGTCATCGTTGCCAATGTAGCATCCCCTCATCGCCCTTGGTCCTGTGAAGGTGTTCCGGCTGTGCATGACCCGCCAGTTGTCGATGAGCAGCACCTTGCCTGCCACCAAGACAAACCAATGTGAGGGAAACACACCTAGCATTAAGGGGAAATAAGGAGTCTGTCTGCCTGGCTTGGCTCACTCTTCCCTTCCTCTTAACAACAATAATGAAAATGAACACACATGGAACCAGTTACTTGATGGCAGATTAAAGGTGAAAAGGTTAACAAGCAACATCACATTTTCTTTAAACTAACTGCAAAATAAGGAGTCTAAGTAGAAAGCATTGAGACATGTTACCTTTGATCTCAACTACTGCAAACAATGAATATGGTTGACGGAAACAGCAAACCAAGTCTCGTACAGATAAAACAACCTTTTTGTCAAATGTTTTAACCTAACAATTCAACGAGACATTTGTTCATTCCCTCCACAAAAGTTACCTGGTTCCAGCTTCATCCAGTGTTCGTTTTTAGGGTTCCGAATGATCTTTGTGAGATTAATGAAGTGAAGATAAAACTCCTGCATCTTCTCCATTCGGATGGATGACAAAGGAGCTCGGTCATAAATGTTGTACCTGAAACAATAGTAACAATAATTAACCTTGAGGCACAAAGCTGAAGCACTATGTATGACTCAACACTTTCAATATGGATTAAAAAATGGAGGCCAATGATTGTCCTCAGAAAACCAAAATTCTATTTTCATGCAACACAATCAAGGAAATTGCTTCAATTAAAACTTTTTCAACAACCAAAATAATTCAGGAAAACATTATGCACAGAGTTTTGAAGCACAGATAACATTAAAAGGCCTCCTTCAATATGTTTCTGAAAAGGCTAAATGTCCCCAAGGTGAGGAAATGAGTTATAGAAATCTTTTATCTTTTATCTATCTTTATACCGGGCCGACATCCCCCAAAAGTGGGGATAACCGAGACAACACACACATACGCATGCACTCCTCTCACTTAGCCCCTCAGCCCTTGTAGAAGAGTTGGGTGACCTTGTCCCCACTAGCCATCATGCCGTGGGGATAGAGATCACTTGTGCGTCAGGACCTCTGCTTTTATTCACCCATTCTATTCACACCTTTAACCCTAACATAACTATATGGTCTATAGCTACCTAGTTCAGGGGGATTATTAATTACCTTAATCACCACAAGCACTTCTTAAATAACTCATCTGCACTACCTGAATCCCAGATCTTTGGCCTTCATTCCACGGCCACTTGGAGCACAGATTACCACATCAAACAAGGTAATGCAAACCTGAACTGTGTTAAGCCGCCTGTCTCAGGGTTGTGCCTAAACACAGTGTCCAGGCAGGTGTGGTGTTGTCCCTCCTCAATGTACTCTGAAGGGAAGGCTTCAGAGGAGAGGAATGCATATCCTTCAGGGTGTTTGTCCTTGAACTGCTTCGCCACACTGAAGCCGTCCACCACCAGGTTCTCGCCACCCTCAGCAGCCGCCTTAAGACAGTGAAACACTTGTAGCCTGGAGTGGGAGAACAGACCTTTCTGAGGCACTGATGTCTATATATGATGAGTTTCTATTGGAAGAAATACAAACAAGGAATCTGCCTCAGCCTGGTAGTGTAAGTGTGAGCCCAGCCTGGTGGATGAATACCTGTCACACTATCTCATTGGTATCTCCTTAAAACGAATTGTAATAGTACTCTTATCATGGGTTTTCCAGAAGGCAATTACATACTACATATAAGTGAGGAGGTGTCAGGTGGCCCTATAAGTAGTTACATCACCATCGCTGTTCCACCTCATCCTACATGACTGGAACAATGCAAACCAGGACTATACTGTAACATGACCACTGATGCACACGCTGTCATACAACCACAATGACAAAACTGTATCATTGATGCATCCAACACACTGCACTGCCATGCTCAAACAATGGTTCATAAAAACAATTATGATGTTGATAATAATAATGATAAACTCAAGATGTGTTAGGTCTCTGAAACTTCAAATTAGCCTCATCAGTAAGTGGTTGAGGCCCTTACCCAGCACAGGAAACATTAATATCAGTATTAGGGTTACAATCTTGCTGGTTTCTTTCTCTTTCCAGACTAAGATTTCCTTTCTGAGACTACTCTTCCAATCAGAATAAATGATACCACCAGACCGCTGCACACATTAGGTTTACGTACACATAAGCCACAACATTAATGACTTCATTTCCAACTTTAAGGAATTTTCCCCACTAATGTTATAATTATTGCTGCTTTGGGTACTTGAAGCAATTATGCAAAACTTGTTACAAGCAATACTTCCAAGGCTAACGGATCTTAGATCAACTCGGATGAAATTTTCCTAAAACTATTATCTAATCCAGCTAATAATATCTCCCTATTTTGAAGCCACTTGCACTGGATGGTGAAGATACATAAGAAATACATATGATATACATTAATCGTTCCTGGTACGATAAATTAAGCAATGTAGGAATGTGTTTTGTCGCTCGTCTCTGTACTCTTTCCAGTAAGTTTTGGTGTTTAATGTAGTTTGGTGACAAGAATTGAAAAAAAAGATATTATAGATGTGGCTTCACAAATGCTGTATAGAATCTTTTCATTATTTCTGGGTATTTGTGATCAAAATTCCTTGAAATTAGACCTAACATACACTTTCTTACTTGCAGCTGTTCACTGATCATTCATTTCTAGATTACTACTAATAATTAAAATGAGGTATTTTTCTTGTTTAAACCGAGCTCCTTATCAATGTGCATAACATTTGTCTGTATTAAAAGAGATTAATCCTTTCTCACTCCAATCGATTAGTTTATTTAGGTTCTTTTGAGTTTTAGTGCATTCAGAGCATATTACTTTACCACCAAGTTTTGTAACGTCTGCAAATTTTGCTGCTTTTGAGAGAAGAATACTCTCTAAATTATTCACATATATAACAAAGCAAGTGTCCCAGGACTGACCCTTGAGGCGCACCACTAGTTATACATGAGCAGCACATGTGTTCAAGCCACAACTCACGGCACCAAAGATAAAGATAAGTTACTAAATAGATAAAAAGATAAGATACACATGTAGTCTACAGTGACTACAAAAGTAATCATTTGAATAATCAAACTAATATATAATGTTTATTCTGTAGATTTAACTTAATGTTTCAGATAACCTAAACACTCACATCAACTTGAAACCTTATCATCTATCATGTACAATACGAATATCAATAACATGTCTATTAGATATTGGACTCCATATGCATAAGATAAATGCAGGACTTATTAATGAATGCATAAATTTTCCTTATCATATGTACTACACTGTACGCACTAAATTGGACTTCCCCCCCCCCCATGTCTATATTTCTCCTACTGTCCTCTTTACAGGGTCTGGCGACAAGCGGTAATTTTTTTTTACTTATTTTTGTTTTCCCTTAGCCAGGTTAGGTTAGGTTAGGTTAGATTACAGTCCACCCAATTATACATGCACTATAATTGATATAAATGGACTAGAGGCAAAGAGAAGTGGTGTCAATGATGTTGGTATTACCTGCAAGCCTGTGAGAAGTAGGTGGTGTCTGTGTGAGCCCCAATGTATTCTGAGGTGTAGGCTGTGTCCAGGTATTCCATGGCGGTGCCATCGAAGCCCCACATCTCACCGAAGAATGTACGCTGGACGGCACAGATATTCTCTACTGCCGAGCGAGTGGCTTCTTCATTAGCTGGCACCTGTTGCATATTTTTTTTCTTTTTTAATCTTTTTGATGTCCTAAACCTCTTACATAATATCATGCACACACTAAACCACTTTATATTCATGAACCTTTCTTTTATTTATTATTTTGCATGGGTTGGGAGATTAGGATAGTCTCTTATATTCATCAATCTTAACAATATCATTTAACACCAGCCTTACTTTCATTTATAGAGCAAAAATATTACAACATTTATCAGCATCTGCCTCCCCTTCCCCCTTCTCACATTCAGGACAATCTCAAAACACAAACCTCAGAGATGAAGGCAAATCCATGCTTGATTATGGCTGCTATCAGTTTTTTGAGCCCATCCCTTTGAGGATCGTTCAGTTCACGCAAGGACACCTGTAGGAAGTGGACATCTCTCTTAGCAAGGTAATAATTAATAAGGAAGTGAACCTCTCTCTTAGCAAGGTAATAATTAATAAGGAAGTGGACATCTCTCTTAGCAAGGTAATAATTAATAAGGAAGTGAACCTCTCTCTTAGCAAGGTAATAATTAATAAAGTAATAAATGAGCCTCATAACTTTTCCCACAGAGTCCTACAACACTTGTTTTAATCATTGTAGTACTCAGTGAAATGAAATGACAAGATCCTGAACTTAATACAGTAACATGGTGCCAGAGGTCAAGGCTCTAATTCATGTTAATCACTTCACTGGGTGCCTTTTTCCTCCTATAATTTCATAGAACTGACAAAGAAGCACCACAAAGAAAGACAAATTAACCACACTCTTTTTCTTCTCTCTGCCCTCCACTCAGGACTTGCCGTGGTGAGGTCTGGCTTGGGAACAGTACGTGCAGTCCAGGGCAGGTGTGGTGGCTTGTGTGAGGTGCGTCGACCCTCATAGGTGTTCTGCCATAGGAACTTGTACTGGTATGCAGACACGTGACCGTCAGGCCCTGGAAGGCAAACATGAAGAGAGTGATGAAGACCAATGGAGTTAATACCAGATTACCGTGGTTGTTGTGGTGGTGCTTAGAGGATGGTGATGGTGTTAGTGATCATGAAGATACAGTCATATTCATAACGTGTACTAAAGATGACAGTGATGATTCTAAGTGAAAGTGAAAACTATGGAAATGCTGCAGATGATTATAAATTGATGACAGTAATGTGAGTAATGATGATAATGAAAACAAATGTGAGAAAAATGACTGAGAATTAAGAAGAATATGTGACAAATTACACTCACACTGCAGCTCCAGCCCGTCCGGTGTTGCAGAGACACGTGCTGGCCGAATGTTGAGTTGCATGTTTGTGAGGTCAAACCTCCTTTGTGCTGTGACGTGGTTGAAACAGTCATTACAGCGGCAGTGGTCCCTCAGCCAGGGATAGGGGAGGTGGAGGCTGTGTGGCCAGCGTGGATGCTGCACCTCCAGCCTTGAGCCAGCATCGAAGGCTGTGATGTCTGCAGGTGTGGTAAGACAGGTGAGTGTCAGTGATGTTATCTTGGATATTCAATTGTTACTACTGTTGTAATAGTTCTGTTGTTGCTTATAATGCATTAGTTCCCATTATCTAAATAATTTGTTGTCGTATTATTTAGTGAGAATGACTGTGAGAAGTATGTTAAATATTATGAAGTGGAAAATAGAATCAGTTAACCACACAAGACATGGGTTGGTATAAGGAAAGGACTTACACATTGGAGGACTAGACGGATAAGTTGTAAATAGCAGGTTTGGTTTTAAGTACAATTGCTTGTACTTCTTTACAATTACAAGTACATCAGGGAATAAAAATTCCCGTATAAGTATTGATTTATCTAGCTGGACCTGAGTCCAAGGACAAGTACAACTGTAATATTGGTATTCAAACTCAGTAACTGTGCTTCATGTCCTAAAAAAATTAATATGCGAGTACTTACAAGCTAGAATAAAGCACCGAGTTATCACATATTGTACTGTACTGCACTGCATAGGATATTAGGTGTGTACACATCAGGTGACAGGACGTAATAGTCAGCTGTGCTTTGGACAAGTGACAATGCTAAGGAAAGAGAACCCCATGTAATGACCTGTTCTCCTGTTCTAACCTAACCTTACCAACCTCACATGACCAAAGGTGTCACCTGTCAACCTAGCATTGGGCCTCACACCTGTCCTCACCTCACCCTTACTCATCACCACACGTCTACACTGTGTTTGTGATTCATTGTTTGCACATAAATGTTTACTTAGAAGTATTCACCAGATTTTCAAGTACTTATGGTTGAGTTTAAGTACAAGTATTTACAAAGCAATTTTTTTTACCTTTAGTCTAAGTGTATTAAATCATCTACTAAGTAAATGTACTTGAACTTGTACCCAGCTTTGGTACACTGCCACGTATCATTGTAAAGTTAATTCAAAGTGGATAAACTTTACGACTAGGATTTTTTGGTAGTTTTGTTCAATGTTCAACGCATGTACAACTTGTATAATCAAGGAAAACCATCCTAGTAATGGTGTGTTAGTGCCACAAAAAGGTGCACACCATAGTTCACCTTTTGACACTGTTGTCCCATAGTGTTGTGTGGCGGCGACGTGACCGTCTGACCTGAAGAGAGTAAACACATGTTATCAGTCATTAAGGACAACACATGTTATTTGGTTATCTTTGTTTAATCGTTTACGTGTATGTCAGCTTTGTAATGGCTTATAATATGGTGCAACACCTAACCATAACATATAACTACCGTGGCAAACAGCTGCGAGCAGCGTCATCCTGCCTGATCAGCTGCAGCACTCAATGGTAACTAATTACTTTAAACTACACACACAAGTCACACACACACGTCTCACACAGTCTTATTACCTCGCAGCGGTCACAGAGGCGGCGGCGATGGTTCGTAGTTTTAAGGCACTTTTAAACCAGGATATGTTCAACATCCTTTCTTATGGCACGCAACTTGAGCGACAGTCTACGTAGCTTGACTCAGCACCAATCACACACAGAGATGGTGTGTGTGTGTGCATATAATGCATAACACTTACCAGCTCACCCCTCGACCCCTCCTCTCACCCTCCGTGGTATTAGTGCCGCTGGTCGCTGGCACCACTCGACTCCACTCCACGCCACTTTCCTCTTGCTAGACCACCAAAGAAAAAAGATATGTTCTTAATTGCATGCTGCAAAAGACGGTAACACGTACGCTGTATAGAAACTATGTAATCTTGATGTCACAGGTGACTTGAAATTTCCTCCAAGTCAGGCCTTGATCTTGATCTTGATCTTGATGTCACAGGTGACTTGAAATTTCCTCCAAGTCGGGCCTTTATATCGGCAGCTCCTGTGAGGGGAATAAGGGGGGAAAAAAAAAAAGAGGAAAATACACAGAAAAAAAAGAAACTAAATAAATCAAAGATGCATACTCTAATTACATGCCCTAATCTCTCAATCTCGCATACCACATTTTCTCCAGGAACTCTTTCACCGCGTCAATCATCCGTTCACTCGTCTCCTCACACAGTCCTAGCAACAACGCCATCCATTCCCTTCCAGTTCTTTCAGTCACCTCATTCATTTCACGTCCCATTTCTGCCAGAATCACACGCATCATTTCCATTCTGTCACGGTCATACTTCTCGCATTCTAGTACTACATGCTCTACCGTCTCATCCTCTCCCATATCACACATCTGGCACACTTTGCTGCGGGACTCTGACCATCTGTAGTTCCTTGCATTCACATCCATACACTGTGCCCTAGCTCGGAAGAGAAGATCACCACCCAGGCTTCCATCATACCACCTTACATACATTGGGGCCTCTTTCTCTCTGTACCATTCCAAAGTCTTCTTTCGTTCCATCTCAGTCTTCCACTTACTTAGTCCCACACCTTTCACTGTTTTGTCTATCTCGCTTTTCCACCTTTTCACATCCCACTCTAACCCTTCTCTACTTCTGTTCATCACCTTCCATTCATACAACCATTCTCTCCCTTCACAAAATTTATGCACCCACCTAACGAGCATGCCACTCCTGTCTACCATGTTCAGACATTTCTTCTCCCATTTACTCCTCCTTACATTCCACAAATACACCTTCCGTGCAATTCTTGTATTCTCCATTCGTTCCAGCCTAACTTTATATCTCAAAGTTGCCTTTATCTGTCTCTCCCTGAACGTACTCCATCCCATGTCACCTCTCAAAGCTTCTACAGCTGCATACCTTGGTGCATTCAGTGCCATTCTTGCTACTCTATTCTGCCCTACTTCCAACTTGTCTATCTCCTTTTCACTCCATGCAATCACTTCCATACCATACATTACACTCGGAACAGCCACACTCTTCCATATCTCTCGCAACACGTCATATTTACTCGCTCTCATTCTTGCTGCACTCCCTAGTCTGCCAACCCACTGATTCACCATACTAATCTTTTCATTCTTAGCCTTCTCACATCCATTTGGGCTCATCCATATCCCTAGATACTTGTACTCACATACTTGCTGCAACTCTTTCACTCCAAGTCTCCATGTACATCCCTCTCATCTTCTGATCTATTCACTATCATTACCTTACTTTTTTCACAACTAAAATTCACTCCAAAATCTCTTCCATACTCATCTACCACATCTAATAAGCTTTGTAGCTCCTCTGCAGACTCACTCATTAAGACTACATCATCTGCATATAACAACATGCATACCTTGTCCCTCCCGACACTCACTCCTGCATTCATTCTTCTCAACCTGACTGCTAGTTCTTCTGTGTACATACTAAACAAGATCGGTGACAGAATACATCCTTGCCTGACTCCTTTCTCACTCTTCACCCATTCTGTCTCTATATTCCCTAGTTTGTATCTAGCTTTGGTCCCAACATACATACTCATGACAATTTTGACTATTTTTTCACTTAGCCCAACCTTTTCTAAAACTCTGCAAAGCATTTCTCTATTTACCCTGTCGTAAGCTTTCTCTATATCTAGAAATCCTAAATACAGCTTGCCTCCCTCATTCTTTTTTCTTGCAATCATTTCATTCACGACAAATACATTATCTTCTGCTCTTCTGTCCACTCTGAAACCATTTTGCTCTTCACCCAGTACTCTTACTCTCTCAATCCATTTACACAATCTGTCATTCAACACAGCACAGAAGACTTTGCCTACTGTGTTCACAAGGGCAATTGGCCTATAATTCTTCAACTCATTCTTACTCTTGTATCCTCCCTTATGAATTAGTGTCACTCTACATTCATTCCACTTTCTCGGCACCTTTCTCTTCTTCCCACACTTCGTTAAATAGCTCAGTCATTCTATCAATCATAACCTCACCACCATTCTTATAAAATTCATATGGGATATCATCTGGTCCTGCTGCCTTACCATTCCTCTGTCTTTTCACACATTTTTCAACCTCTTCCCTGCTGATCCTTTCATTCAACTCATTCGAATCCTTTCCTTCCAGTGTCAAGCACCCTTCTCTCACTTCCAATACCTCACCTACACCTATGTTTTCCCAAAACTCTTTTATTAACTCCCTGATTTCATTCTTGTCTGTAATACATTTGCCATTCACTTTCAAGCTTTCGACATTTTCACTGTCTGACATGCTTTCCCCTCTCATGAATCTGTACCACTCACGCCCTCCTTCCATTCCCTTCTCCCTCAAGGCTTGAATAGCATTCCTTTCACACTGCACTTTCGCATCTCTTATCTTTCGCTTCGTCAATCGTTGCTGCTTCATATACGTCATCCATACATTCTGGTATTCACCCTCAGCCTCTTCACTGTCATGTCTCCTTTTCTTTAACACCCTACACTGTTTGTTTAACCTCTTACGTTCCCTTCTCGCATCCCTAATATCATCATTCCACCACGGCTTGTTCATTCTCTTTCTTCCAGTCATTCTTACAAACCCTATCTTACTAGCCCCAGCACTTCTCACATTTTCAGTCAATCTCTCATTCAGTTCATCAACACTCTCTGAGCTCCCCGTGCCCCACATTTTTTCACTCAGGCATACTTGAAAATTCTCCCAGTTAGCGTCCCTCAGCCTCCATTTCTTCTTCTGCACCTTCCTTTTCTTTTCATTCTTACCTCCCACCATACATTCCACCATAAGCATGTTGTGATCTGACACAATATCAATCATCCCGTCTTCATCTATCCACATCCGATTAACACTTTCACGCATCTTTCCATTCACTAACACAAAATCGATCGCAGACTCCTGATTCCTTGCACTCCAAGTCACACGTCCCTCTGCTAACGTCTCATTTAGATTTTCTAGATTCATCTCATCCATGAACTCTGCAAGCATCTCACCATTCCGATTCACTGGCTCACCAAGCATACCTACATGTGCATTCATATCCCCCATCACCATCACTCTTTCTTCAACATGTTCTCTTACAATCCTCTTTATAATCTTATACTTCATGCTGTTCTCCCTTCTTGCTCTTTCACCCTCAACTGTCATGTACACCACAATCATTATCATTCTTTCACTTCTACCCTGCTGATCGATGTGTTCTACTCTTACAGCTAACACATCCTCACTCATGGCACTGTTTCCTACATCTATCTCATCAACCTTAAAATCCCTTTCTTTCCTGTGAAGGAAGGCTACGCCTCCTCCCAGTGTTTCCTGTGAAGGGAATGATCTTGATCTTGATCTTGTTGATCTTGGTCTTGGCCTAGGTGGTGACCTGTTCAGAGTGAGAGCACAGTGTGTGGAAGTGAATGATAGGACCTATAGATGGTCAGAGGATAGGAGGAAAGAGTGTGAGATGTGTGACAGGGGTGTGGATGAGACTGTGGTGCATCTGATGTTAGAATGCAAGAGGTATGAGAGAGCACGTGCGGATATGATGAGAGTGTTTCTGAATGAATTAGGGCGTGAAATCAATGTGGTGGGTGGAAGGACTGGTTGTGAGTGGATGGTGCTGCTGTTGGGACTGAATGGTGTGGCAAATGGACGAATGATAGAGGCTGTGAAAGAATTCCTTGAAAAAGTGTGGAATGTTAGATTTAAGAAGTAATTCTGCTGAGTATTTATTTATTTTTTTTTCTGCTGTGTTTTTTTTCTTTTCTTTCACAGGTGCTGCCGATTCAAAGGCCTGGTTTTGGGGTAACCCAGACCTCCTGTGACATCAAGATCAAGATCAAGATGATGTCACAGGTGACTTGAAATTTCCTCCAAGTCGGGCCTTTATATCGGCAGCTCCTGTGAGGGGAATAAGGGGAAAAAAAAGAAAAGTACACAGAAAAAAAGAAACTAAATAAATCAAAGATGCATACTCTAATTACATGCCCTAATCTCTCAATCTCGCATACCACATTTTCTCCAGGAACTCTTTCACCGCGTCAATCATCCGTTCACTCGTCTCCTCACACAGTCCTAGCAACAACGCCATCCATTCCCTTCCAGTTTTTTCAGTCACCTCATTCATTTCACGTCCCATTTCTGTCAGAATCACACGCATCATTTCCATTCTGTCACGGTCATACTTCTTGCATTCTAGTACTACATGCTCTACCGTCTCATCCTCTCCTATGTCACACATCTGGCACACTTTGCTGCGGGACTCTGACCATCTGTAGTTCCTTGCATTCACATTCATACACTGTGCCCTAGCTCGGAAGAGAAGATCACCACCCAGGCTTCCATCATACCACCTTACATACATTGGGGCCTCTTTCTCTCTGTACCATTCCAAAGTCTTCTTTCGTTCCATCTCAGTCTTCCACTTACTTAGTCCCACACCTTTCACTGTTTTGTCTATCTCGCTTTTCCACCTTTTCACATCCCACTCTAACCCTTCTCTACTTCTGTTCATCACCTTCCATTCATACAACCATTCTCTCCCTTCACAAAATTTATGCACCCACCTAACGAGCATGCCACTCCTGTCTACCATGTTCAGACATTTCTTCTCCCATTTACTCCTCCTTACATTCCACAAATACACCTTCTGTGCAATTCTTGTTTTCTCCATTCGTTCCAGCCTAACTTTATATCTCAAAGTTTCCTTTATCTGTCTCTCCCTGAACGTACTCCATCCCATGTCACCTCTCAAAGCTTCTACAGCTGCATACCTTGGTGCATTCAGTGCCATTCTTGCTACTCTATTCTGCCCTACTTCCAACTTGTCTATCTCCTTTTCACTCCATGCAATCACTTCCATACCATACATTACACTCGGAACAGCCACACTTTTCCATATCTCTCGCAACACGTCATATTTACTCGCTCTCATTCTTGCTGCACTCCCTAGTCTGCCAACCCACTGATTCACCATACTAATCTTTTCATTCTTAGCCTTCTCACATCCATTTGGGCTCATCCATATCCCTAGATACTTGTACTCACATACTTGCTGCTCTAACGTACCCTTGCACACTTTCGATGATTTTAACAGTACATAAACCTAACTCTAATGCCTCCTGCAGTACAATATATTCCTGAGTCGGTATACGTGAAGGCTTTCAACGCTTTAAGTGTTTTTTAAAAGCTTTGAATATACAAAGAGAAATATATATATAAACTTTTATGCTATAAATAGAAAAATAAATCAATAATCACATAAACAGATATGTGGTCTGTGACTAAAACTGGTGTGGAGGCCTTTTATACTGTCCTTTATATTATAATATAAAATAAATTAGTTGTTCAATCACAAAGATACATTTCCTTGCTTCTGAACTGCCAGACTTAGCATAACATTACACAAGAACTAATCAAGTGATAGATGAAAGGCTGAACTCGTGACCAGTATCTGGTAACACTATCGAGGGACACTTCAATTGTTACAATCTCTCTCTCTCTCTCTCTCTCTCTCTCTCTCTCTCTCTCTCTCTCTCTCTCTCTCTCTCTCTCTCTCTCTCTCTCTCTCTCTCTCTCTCTCCTCTCTCTCTCTCTCTCTCTCTCTCTCTCTCTCTCTCTCTCCTCCTCCTCCCTCCCTCCCTCCCTCGCCTCCCTCCCTCTCTCTCCTCTCTCTCTCTCTCTCTCTCTCTCTCTCTCTCTCTCTCTCTCTCTCTCTCTCTCTCTCTCTCTCTCTCTCTCTCTCTCTCTCTCTGCAAAAGGCATCCAGGGTGACCTGCTGCTGCTTCTGGAGGACTACCTGCAAGGAAGAACCCTCCAGGTCGTCGTCAACGGGCAAGCATCTGAATCCCTGCCAGTTGAAGCATCAGTGCCACAGGGATCCGTGCTTGGGCCTGTCCTGTGGAACATCTACATAGATGATCTTCTCCGGCAGCTGCCAGCAGTCTCAGCTTACGCTGATGACTGTACCCTCTCTTGCACCTACCCACGAAGGGATAGTGAGCGAGCTGCTGATGAGATCAATCAGCAGCTTCGCGTTATACAGGAGTGGCAGGTGACCTTTGCACCGGAGAAGACACAGGCAATGGTGATCTCTCGGTCCTCTGCCGCCAAACTAGCAGCTGAGGGGAAGCTGTACTTCAATGGTGTTCCTCTCCCACTCCAGGAAACCATCAAAATTCTGGGAGTGGAGGTGGACCGAGAGCTGCGGTTTGATGGCCACATCAAACACATTGCTCAAAAGGTCTCCCACAGGGTCACTGTCTTACGGAGGATGGCCGGCTTCCTCGATAAAGAGAGTAAACTCTTGCTCTATAAGGCCCAGATACGGCCTTACTTAGAGTATGGTGCCCTCTCGTGGATGTCGTGTGCATCCTCGCACACCAGGAAACTGGACAGCATCCAGCGTCGATCCTTACGACTGGTAGATGCTGCAGACCCAACACCCCAGCCCGAGTCAGCAAGTCCCCTTGACTCACTGGAACACCGCAGGGACGTCGCAATGCTAGTGGTGTTCCACAAGGCACAGGTACTGGGAATGCCACACCTGACTGGGTTACGCCAGCCTCCACGAGTTGCCACGCGGAGCACGAGAACGGTGCTCGCTAGTGGTGACAGTGTTGAGGTGCCGTATTCCCGTGACAGCCAGCACCAACGCACCTTTGTGGGCCGCGTCTCCAGGATGTGGAACATTTTTACGGCCGCCGTCCCTCACACCCAAGTGATGAACACTCACTGTGTCAAACTGGCGGCCAATACCTGGAGACGGTCACAACCCACCCCACTGACGCTGATAAATTTGTGACAGTGAACCGATACCACAGTGCCAGAAAAATGCACTGAAACTGGTGTGTAGTGAGGTGCAGTGAGATGCTGTGGGGTGGAACACGTGTGTGTGTGTGTATATATATATATATATATATATATATATATATATATATATATATATATATATATATATATATATTTATATGTAATTGTATATATTTATATGTAATCTTATATCTAATGTTTAATATATTAATGATTGCCCTTAAGATAGGCAGAACACGACAGTTCACCTTTGGACAAAATAATTTATATAAGTTTAAATAAAAAAATAAGAGAGAGAGAGAGAGAGAGAGAGAGAGAGAGAGAGAGAGAGAGAGAGAGAGAGAGAGAGAGAGAGAGAGAGAGAGAGAGAGAGAGAGAGAGAGAGAGAGAGAGAGAGAGAGAGAGAGAGAGAGAGAGAGAGAGAGAGAGAGAGAGAGAGAGAGAGAGAGATCATTGTCTTGAATTAATGCATGGATGAATTGATTTGTTGTTTTCATTATTTATACTGACTACGTATACCTTACCTGTGCAGTGAGTTAATTCGTTATTCATTCACTAATATACTTTATACATTCGTTCATTCATTCTTACAACAGTCGTGCAAACCAAATATTTCCTTTCATTCCATCAAAGTTTCTGTTATTTGTCCTTCCTTCAAATATTTGGGTCCTTTCACTGTGTCTTGTGTTGAAAGTGGAGGAAGGGAGGGAGGGCGGGATGGGTGGTGATGATCCTTTTTGCTTGTCTATCCAGACTTCACCTTAATTAAGTAGAGATCAGCACCAAAGAGTAATCCCTTAAACAGGTATTTATTCTTGTTATATTCTAATAGGATTTATGTCACTTTGCCTGTCGTTTTATTTCCTCCTCCTCCTCCTTGTGTATTTCGTAATCTGTTTCTTCTTCATCATGTTGCTTCGAACCACCAAGCTTAGCAAACCAGTGGATAGGTGGCGCTGTTTTGAATGTAATAGTTTATGTGTAAAGATTAATATAGTTTGTTGTGTTGATATTGCATGGAGTTAGATACATAACCGTTTTAGAGCATGGGAGGGGAGGGGAAGAGAAGGGAAGTGGTTGTTTTAGTAGTAAATATAAGTAAGTAATTCAGTGTTTAGGATTCACTCTTGGTTCAGTAAGGTTTCGTATCCTACTTCGAATGTATTAATATTGGTTTGTTTGAACCAGTTTGTAGAAGGCTTTCAAGTTGATCACTCCACTCTGTCCTTGTCCTCGTCCTCTTCCCTAATACACTTACCTTCCTCAGCCTTCACCAGCACTACTAATCCTTCCTCCTCTTCCTCATCCTCCTCGTCTTTCCTAATCACTACCAAGCCTTTTTAGGCAACCCCAAACACTTACCTCCCTCATCCTTCACCACCACTACTAATCCTTCCTCCTGTTCCTCCTCCTCCTCCTCCTCCTGCCGCAGTCAAGCCCAGTTTCCTGCGAGACCCCAAGGACACAGTGACGCTAACAGACAGGAAAGTGGAGTTCGAGTGCCTGGTAAACGTGGAGCCCTACCCTCAGGTAACTTGGAGGAGACTGCGAGGCCCCTTACCTGATGAACGAACGGAATTCCTGGACGACCCTCAGGTAAGACAGGTGTGTGTGTGTGTGTGTGTGTGTGTTTGTGATAGTAGCAGTAGTAGTAGTACTAGTAGTAGTAGTAGTAGTAGTAGTAGTAGTAGTAATAGTAGTAAAAGTAGTAGTAGTAATAGTAGTAACTAGTCATTTCACAATGCATTTTCTTTTCCATAGACGTTGTTTTGAAGTAAAAATAAAAGTAATTAACACACACACACACACACACACACACACACACACACACACACACACACACACACACACACACACACGTCCATCATCCTGGTATTTAATGTCATTTTTTTTATATAGTTTTTCTAGTTTTTCACGACACTTGGGTTCTTTTTTGTTTACTTATTATTTATTTCACGACCATGTGTTTGTTATTATCTCTCTCTCTCTCTCTCTCTCTCTCTCTCTCTCTCTCTCTCTCTCTCTCTCTCTCTCTCTCTCTCTCTCTCTCTCTCTCTCTCTCTCTCTCTCTCTCTCTCTCTCTCTCTCTCTCTCTCTCTCTCTCTCTCTCTCTCTCTCTCTCTCTCTCTCATTATTGTTCTTCTTTCTCTTAGTTATCATCTTCTTTTCCTCCTTCCCTAATTTCCTGCCTTCGTCCCTTCTTCTCTCTTCTCCTTTCCTCCTCATATCTCTTCGTCCTCATCCTCCCTCTTCCTCTTCTTCCAACACCAAATATATTATCTTCCTCTCTTCAACACCACTCACCATCACCACTCACCACCACTCATCACCACCACTCACCGCTCATCATCACCACTCACCACCACTCATTACCACTCATCACCACCACCACACACCACCACCACTCACCACCACCACTCGTCACCACGCATCACTACACACCATCACTCATCATCACCACCACACATCACTACCACTCACCACCACTTATCACCACTCACCACTACACACCACCACTCATCATCATCACCATACACCACCAAATCTAAATAAATGACATTAAACAATTTCCCTCATCTAGCTCCTTAGTAACATATTCTAAGAATTCAAGTAAGTTAGTAAGGCAAGACCTACCTGATCTAAACCCATGCTGAGAATCCCTAATTAGTCCATACTGATCTAAATGCTCCCAAATACTACCCTTAACAATTTTCTCTAATATCTTACATACTATACAAGTCAAACTAACTGGCCTATAGTTACTAACATCATCCTTCCTACCTTTTTTAAAAATTGGTACAACATTAGCTAACTTCCAGTCCTGAGGTGTCTCTGGTAAAAATTAATGTTAGTGCTTCAGTAACACTATCTACCCCCTCTCTAAGTACCCTAGCATGTATCTCATCAGGACCAGTAGCTTTCCTGACATTTAGTTCTAATATATGTTTTCTAATAATCTCTGGTTCTATATTAATATTTCCTAAAACTTCTAAGCTACCTCTCATGCTACCTAAACCAAAACCTCCTAACTTTTCCTTAGTAAACACTGAAGAAAACTGTTTATTTAATAATTCTACCATGTCCTCATCCTTCTCTACTACTACCCCATCCTTCCGAAGTGGCCCAATTCTATCCTGATTTGTCTTATCACTGACCTTATAATAACTAAATAATGTTTTGGGGTTTTTTACTCCCAGTTCTAGCTAATTTAATCTCTGACTCCCTTTTGCTCCTCTTGATAATCCTATTCAGTTCATCCCTGACCTGCCTGTACCCAATCAGGTCATCTTCCTCCCCACTGTTCTGTAACTTACTAAAAGCAGTCTTCTTCTCTCTGATTTTCCTACCTATCCCCTGAGTCCACCACAATGGTTTTTTATTTCCTTTCCTAATAGCCCTGTATGGAATACACTGTACTACTATTTCCGTCAATTTTTCCTTAAAAACATCCCACATCTCCTGTGCTGTCCTATCTCTAAAAATGTTCTCCCAATTTACTACTCCTAATAACTGTCGTAACCTCTCATAATCCCCTTTCTGATAATTTGGAACCATTGCTTTGTTTACTATCCTATCCTTACTAATAGCAATATTAAATCTAACTATGTGATGGTCACTATTTCCTAAAGTCTCTCCCACCTCAACATCCTTCACACAATGCTCTATATTAGTTAATACTAGGAATACTAGGAATAAGTATGAGTGTGTTTAGGAGTGAAAGTATGAAAGAGTAAGACAGTGTAATAGAGTGAGTGAATAAGAGTGAATAAGTATGAGTGTGTTTAGGAGGAGTGAAAGAGTAAAACAGTGTAATAGAGTGAGTGTATTAGTGTGAAGTATCAGATCACCTATTTCTTAGCATTCTCCAGTATCCAGGGGTGTTGCAGGACCTTATCCAGGGGCAGCCTGTCTCTGGGGATGCGGCGCAGGAGCTTGAGTATAAGATCCCGAGCCTTCATAGACACATAGGGAGGGAATTTGATATCCACACTACAGATACGGGAGTAAGTGTTATCAACGGAACGTGATTCAAAAGGTGGACTGCCACACAGGAACTCGTAACACAGCACACCTAGCGCCCACATATCCACATTCTCGTCGTGCTCCCGCCCCTCCACCATCTCCGGGGGAAGGTAGTCTAGTGTCCCGCACATGGTAGTTCGTCTGGATGAGGAGGCGTGCACGGACCAGCCAAAGTCAGCAATCTTGAGGTCACCGTGGAGATTCAACAGAAGATTCTCAGGTTTGATGTCTCGGTGAATCACTTTCTTGCTGTGGCAATAAATGAGCGCTTGGGCGAGTTGTTTGATGAAGCTGGCCGTCCTCTCCTCGTTGAAGCGGCCTTTCTCCTGTGCCTGCAGCTCATTGTACAGCTCCCCCTTGCAGTGCATTATAAAGGTAAGGAGATATTGAATGGGTCATCTTATGAATATTTACCGGTCTTCCAATTCTGGCCCCATTTTAGTTGCAATTCTCTGTATTCTTTCTAATTTCAACACATGCTTTTTCTTGTGCAGGGTCCATATTACTTATCCTGATTTCTACATCTCATTTTTTCTCACGTGTGTGTGTGTGTGTGTGTGTGTGTGTGTGTGTGTGTGTGTGTGTGTGTGTGTGTGTGTGTGTTCTGATTCCACTGTGTTTTACTTAATGAATTGTTACAAGATCAGTTAGTTATTGATGAAATTATTAAATAACTGCATTATGAACACCATATTATCTATGTTATGTTCATCACACACACACACACATACACACACACACACACACACACACACACACACACACACACACACAGGTAAAACTAACTCCTTCATGCATTATTATCCTCTATGTGAGACAAATTTACTTACTAAGAAATATCACTAAACAATCTACATTAATACTTACATCTTTTTTATATTGTCCTCAGCTTAGTATATTATGTAGAAAATACTACCAACTTCTGCATCGTATTTATCACATAGCTCTTTTATCATTTCATCTCATTGCTGTCATGTCACTTTTTCTTTCTCAAGGTAACGTTTCGGGGAATTCGACGAGTGCGTTCGCCCAACTTGACGGCCGGCTCGTTGCACCATGAAGCTCCTCCCCACCCAATCCCCAGCAAGTGAAGCAGGTGGCTGTTTGACTCTACCTGGCTACACCTCTACCTATCTATCTGTCTATATGTCTGTCTGTCTCTTGTATTATTTTTCACCTCTCTCTCCATGTCTGCATTCACGTTTCTCAATTTCTATCTCTATCTGTTTCTATTTCTGTTATAATCTGTTTCTTTGCCTGTGTTGAGCAATTTGTTTGCATCTCAATATTCATGTATTTGTCTAATTGGTATTTATGTGATTTTAAAACTGTTAGATTAACCACTACTTTTTTTTTTATTGTTTTTTATTGAGCACTCGTCTATATTTTTCATTGAAAGTAATTGATTAATCTAACCAAAAATACTGTTGGTTTCCATAAGGTAACGTACAAGTATTTTTTCCAGAGATCAAACCCGAGACACAGCTGGTTGGAGACACTTGCCAAGCGCCGAGAGCCAAGGTAACTACACTGTGTTCCTCAGGTGTTACTAAGTCCAGAATCTCACAAACCCATCTGTATATTATTGTAGTTGTTATATGTTTTCCAAGTACAAGAATAGTGATCGTTAACTTCTTAGTGTGTTTAATTTGTGAGATGATTGAGAGAAGGTGAGTAGTAGTATTAATGACTGAAGCTTTAGATCTGCTGCCACTGTATATGGAAATGCTCATACCTCACTCAAGGTGCAAAGTTTTTACTGATGATCAAGCAGTTACTGTCCTCCTTCAACAAGAGTATTGGGTGTGGTGTGTAAAGTTCACAACCTTGCACATAGATCAGTCTTTATACACTAAGAGCCATAGAACCTTTTGCCAGGTGATCGGCAGCCCTGGTGAAAGGTTTAATAGTATGACCATTATACTCTTAAAGTTATATTATTAAGCCTTTCCTCAGGGTTGGCAATTGCCTGGCGAAAGGTTTTATGGTACGGCCTTTAGTCTCCTTTGGGAAAACAATGTCTGGCAATCATGAGTCCAGCGCGTAATCCTCAAGACTGGAGGAAAACAATTCCCACAAACACATAGACAGGACGGCAGTATTGTTTGCCTTCTGCTCCTGCAACAACCGGTAACAACTTATCAGCTTGTTACATATCTATTGTCTTGAAGGTGAACAGGGAATACAAATTAAAGGAAACAAGACTAATTTGACTCCTCCTGGAAGGGGATTTGAACCTGTCCTTTTTGTTATCATCTGAGCACGCTAACCACTACACTCAATTAATAGCAGTAGTAATAGTAGTTGTAATAGTAGTAGTAGAAGTAGTAGTAGTAACATGAACAACAACAGTGATAATGCTACCTTAAGGATTGCGTTCAGGGGCGTGGAGGAAGGGCGGGAGAGAGAGAGAGAGAGAGAAAGAGAGAGAGAGAGAGTGTATTCTATATATAGTTATCTCTTCTCCACAGGTAATATTAACTCGTCCAAAGCCGTGTTACCAGTGGACGACAGCAGATGTACAGAAGTGGTTCAAGAGGCATTGCAGTGATTACTTCCAGCTGTACTCACACATGTTCACTTCAGTAAGTCCTGAACGCCTCGCCAAACACAGGTGTTAAATAAAGGGTTTGACTTGACAAGGATCAGCTAAGAATGGGAAGACAGGGTAGAAGTTAATTTTGATGATTGCATTCTCATCTTTCATAACAATATAGTTTACTTCAATTAAAGGCAGATAGCATTTTTAGTCATTCGTACACAAGCAAACAGTCCTCAGTATTAAGAGGAAAAGGTTAAGTCATTTTACCACCTATCATTAAGGGAAATTAATGTGTTGTTTATACTGTCTATACAATATGTGTTGGTTTGCAGTGACATTACATACACCTAATGATCATCAAGGAAACCTCATTATTCATCCTGCTTCTATTTCATCATTCATTATCTATTTCTTTATTCATCCTGCTTGTATATACATTATGTCTTATCATCACAGTGGCATCAGACACCATTCATATTGTGGAACTTTATTTACTTCTGTAACCACACACTACATGTCCAGCTGTGTTGTATAGTAACAGCATCACACGGCACGTCTGTCTGTCTTTCCAGAATGACATCACCGGCAAGGCTCTGGTGCGCATCAGTGAAGGGACACTGTTGCTCGCCTGACCTGCTCAGTGCTCACCTGACCTGCTCAGTGCTCGCCTGACCTACTCAGAGGAGGACGTGCTGCTATTTGCTCGCGCTAACAAGGGATACCAGGTTGTATTTATCCATAGCAGATATTTTATTGTGTTTTAGTGCGTCAACACAAGGGATACCAGGCTATATTGTTACCATAACAAGTATTTTATTGTGTTTTGTGTGTATTTTTGAGCAAAATTATTTAGATGTCTGAGTGTGTTGTACTCAATATAGGCGAGGGGGTTACAGGTATGGAGGGTGGAGTAGTGAGGTGTGGTTCCTGTGGAATGGAGAGACAATGGATGGTAAGTGAATGTAAGTTGTGTGAAGTGTTAGCTAGAAATGTAGCTTTAGAGGAGGAGGTTAAGGAAGTGAAAGTTTTGTTGGCACAGACGAGGCAACAGATGCAAGAGGTAAGGCGGGAAGTTAGCGTCAGGTCACGAGCGTCAGGTCAGAGACAGGGGGGGGGGATAGTTGGAGGGTTGTGGATAGGGGAGGGAAAGGGAGGGTGAGCCCTCCCTTGTGTGAGGTGGAATTTCCTCCCCTGTGTGAGGTGGAGTGTAGCAACAAGTTTGGGTTGTTAGCTACACAGGAGGAGGAAGAGGTCGTGATAGAAGTAGGAGCAGGAGAAGGGGACAGGACACCCAAGGCGAAGATAGTGAGGAGGAAGTTAGATGGGAAGGAGAGGAAGGACAGGGAAAGGTTAGAAGGGTCGCAGGAAGTGTTAGTTCTGGGTGACTCCAGGATTAAATATTTAGATGAGACTTTCTGTGAGGCCGACAGGGAGAGGAGGATGACGTGTTGTCTTCCTGGGGCTGGAGTGCAGGACGTGGTAGAGAGATACAGGAGGGTAGTGGAGGGGACGGGAAAGGAGCCGTTAGTGGTGGTTCACGTGGGAGTGAACGATGTAGGCAGGGTAAGGTCAGAGGAGCTAGTGGATAGGTATAGGGAGCTTCTGAGGGAGATAAAGGAGAGTGGTAGGAGGTGTATAGTGTCAGGAGTGCTCCCTAGACAGGGGGTTAGAGGCTGGTGGCTCTCACATGCCCTTGGCCTCAACGAGAGGTTGATGAGGATGTGCGGGGAGGATGGGGTAGGTTTTATGGATGAGTGGAGCAGTTTTATGGGAGACAGGAGCTGTATGCCAGGGATGGTGTACACTTCAGTAGGAAGGGGGTGCAGGAGCTTAGTGAGTGTCTTGAGAGGGCAGTTAGGCAGTCCAGTCAGGGAAACTAAATATTAACAGAGGTAAGGGTAATAGTGACAAAGGACGGGGTAAAGAGAGGGAGGTACATGAACTTAGTGGCTTTTATACAAACAGTAGAAGTGTAATAAATAAGATAGACACACTTAGAGGTATTGCATGTGTAGAAGAGTTAGATATTATAGGTATTACAGAAACTTGGTTAGATATTGCAGGCAAACATTTCTTACCTGAAGTAGGAATAGATGGGTACACTTTTTTTCACAGGGATAGAGTAGGGAGAAGAGGGGGAGGTGTGGCACTGTACGTTAGAAACACATTAAATAGCTATGTCAACACCACAATAAAAACAGATAGGAATACAGAATCATTATGGATTGACATTATTATAGGAGGGAAAAAGTTTGTTGTAGGGATTATATATAGGCCTCCGGATTTAGACGAAGCAGCTAGTGCACCCCTGATGCAGGAGCTTGCAAGGGCATCTAGGTATAATAATGTATGCATTATGGGGGACTTTAATTATAGGAGAATAAACTGGGATAGTATGACAGGAGACGGGTGCTTGGAGGAATTCTTAAATGTTGTCCAGGATGGTTTTTTCACACAACTTGTAAGGGAACCAACGCGACAAGGAAATATTTTAGATCTGGTCTTCACGAATAATGAAACTTTGGTCAGTCAAGTTGAGATAGGAGCTAGATTTGATGTTAGTGACCACCACGAAATTAGATTCAAGATTAATGCAAAGAGGGAGTTAGAATAAAACACTGCTTTAGTACCAGATTTTAGAAAAGCCAATTACCAGGGCCTCAGATACCACCTCCAGAGTATAGATTGGGAGGGAATAGGAGTAGGCAGAGAGGAGGATCAAAACACTGAGGTAGAATTACATTATAATAGCATAGTTAGGGAAATTCATACTGGGCAGGAACAGTATATACCTAAGAGGAGGATTAGGTCAAATAGAAATGATCCAAAATGGATGAATAGCAGCATTAGAAGAGAAATTGGATTAAAAAAGGGACTCTATAGGAGAATTAAAAGGGGAGAAGTACAGGTAGTAGGGCAGTATAATGACCTAGCTAGGAAAGTTTAAAAGGATATTAGGACTGCAAAGAGGAATTATGAGGTTAGGATTGCTAGAGATGCCCAGAAGGATCCAAAGGGATTCTATCAGCTGTACAAGGCAAAGGAAAGAATAGGACTTCTTAAAGGAATGGATGATAGAAAATGGTGAGGAAATTAGTAAGGAATTAAATAAATACTTCTCCGTATTTTCTCAGGAAGAGTCGGGTAGGGAACTGGAGCCAGTACAGATCTTTAGGGGACAAGAGGTTGATAAATTAAGCGAAATAGTCATAAGTAGGGAAGTAGTTAGCAAGGAAATAGATAGACTTAAAAAGACTAAATCGCCAGGGCCGGACGACATTTTTCCGAGAATTCTTAGGGAATGTAGAGAAGAACTCGTTGAACCCATTGCGATGATTTTTAGAAAATCCCTAGACACAGGAGTAGTTCCTAGGCTATGGAGGCAGGCAAATGTAGTTCCTATATTCAAGAAAGGAGATAAGGCAGAAAGTAGTAACTACCGCCCAATTAGTTTAACATCAGTGGTAGGCAAGATGTTAGAAGCTATCATAGCAAGGGCAATTAGAAAACATTTAGATGAACACAAGCTAATTAGACATAGTCAACATGGTTTTAGCAAGGGGAAGTCCTGCCTGACAAATTTATTAACCTTCTATAGGAAAGTATTTGAAACCATAGATAAGGGGGACGAGTATGATATAGTTTATTTGGACTTCAGTAAAGCCTTTGACAGAGTACCCCATAGGAGACTGTTAAGTAAAGTCAAGGCTCATGGCATAGGTGGGAAGATACTAGAGTGGATTAGGGGATGGCTTACTAGTAGGGAACAGAGGGTACAGATTAATGGGAAGAAATCAGAATGGGGTAATGTCACTAGTGGGGTACCACAGGGATCAGTACTAGGACCATTGTTATTCATAATCTATATAAATGACTTAGAGACAGGAATAAACAGTGATATCAGTAAATTTGCCGATGACACAAAGATAGGAAGACCGATAAAGAATTTAGATGATGCTAGGATGCTGCAGGATGACTTAAATAGGCTGTACGAGTGGTCAGAGAAATGGCAGATGCAGTTTAATATTAACAAGTGTAGCATTATGAGTGTAGGTAAAGGTAATAGGCCTGTAGACTACACAATAAATGACAATACCTTAGGAAAGTCATATAGTGTGAGGGACTTAGGAGTTCAAATAAGCAGTGACTTGCGCCCCAGGGAACAGTGTATTATAGCTAGAAATAGAGCCAACAAGATAATGGGATTTATTAGTAGGTGTGTGACAAATAGGAGTTCTGAGGTCATTCTGAGGTTGTACTTAGCGCTAGTAAGACCCCACTTAGATTATGCAGCTCAGTTTTGGTCCCCTTATTATAGGAAAGATATAGGCTCCTTGGAGGCAGTCCAGAAAAGAATGACCAAGATGATTCTGGGGCTGAGAAATTTACCCTACAAAAATAGGTTAAAACGTCTTAATCTCCACTCCCTAGAGAGAAGGAGGGCAAGAGGGGATTTGATTGAGGTTTTCAAATGGGTAAAAGGAATTAATAAGGGAAACATTGATCAGGTTTTAGAATTTGGTAGTCAGGATAGGACACGTGGAAATGGGTACAAGCTAGAAAAACTTAGATTCAGGACAGACATAGGTAGATATTGGTTCACTAACAGAGTGGTGAACGATTGGAATAGGCTGGGTAGACACGTAGTAAGTGCTGAGTCAATAGATAGCTTTAAAAGACGGTTGGATCAGAGTATGGATAGGGATGACAGGTGGGATGGCTAAATATTGGATTATTCCAAGGGTGGGGGGCAAGGAGCTGCCTCGTGTAGGTCATTAACTGGCCTCTTGCAGTCTCCTCATTTCTTATGTTTCTTCTTATGTTCAGGATGGGCATCAAGAACCCAGAACACATGGAGGCCATCTGGCGAGAAATACTGAAGTTGCGTCTCAAAGCAGACATACAGGAGATGAAGGAGATAGAGATGAGTGCTGTGATCTAAGCCTCAACAGTCAGTCATGAAGGTTAAGAGGCTCTGGGTGTGTAGGGACAGGGACGAGGGAGAAAAATGGGCTTTGCAATAATAACATTTATGAAGTGTGTTTGGGTGGGATGCCTTTCTCCTCTGTAGGGGGTAAGTGAGGTGAATGGGTGTGTGTACTGTGTATCTTGTCTTGGCTACCTCCCTCTCGGAGGATGTCAGCCTGGTATACAGATGAATAGTTGAGGCATTTGTAGGCAATAGGTGCTGTAGGTGCAAGACTTTGGTCTCGTCAAGTGAGGTGCTGTGATGAAGACTTGAGTGAGGGAATGCAGGAGTGGGAGGAGTGAAGGGAGTGAAAGGGAATACAGGAGTGAGGAGTGGAGTGCAGGTGTGAGGGGAGGCGAGTGAGAGGGAATGCAGGAGTGAGAAATGGAGTGCAGGTGTGAGGAGGTAGTTGTGGAGGCTGTTATGCCTTTAAAGGTAGTACAAG
This sequence comes from Metacarcinus magister, assembly GCA_029783475.1. NCBI lineage: Eukaryota > Metazoa > Arthropoda > Malacostraca > Decapoda > Cancridae > Metacarcinus > Metacarcinus magister. The sequence continues at coordinate 72,631 of JAPQNM010000216.1, forward strand.
GGGCGGGTTGGAAAGGATTGGAAGGCATTTGTATGTTGGGTGAAGAAGCAATATCATTAACAGCACAAGTAATAATGTTTTAGATCATTAAGAATCTTTTAAGACTTTTTAGTTAATGACATCTATTCGTGTAGAAAACATTGTAATAAATTGTTATATTATGTAAAATTGGTTACTGACTTTAAGTGCATTCATAGGTTATGAAATTATACAAGTCATAACTCAAATATATATTTTTGTATCATATATAAATCTTTGATGTAATTCTATAACAACATGACCATTGGAATGATGCATTTGTTCATTATTTTTGATCATGTGAATTTCAAGAACACATCATAATTATTTCAATCAATAAACACCATAAATATTTGGTCCCCACGTACAGTACTTATCACAACCACACATTGTTTGGCCACCAGTCTGGAGGCTGATGGCAAGACAGTCAAGGCTCACTTATTCCTATGTACACAAGGAAGGAGCAACACATTTTCTTACATATCTATCTATCTATCTATATGGCATTTTTCCCCATTAAAAAGAGGCGAGGCAAGACAAGGCATTAGGGTTCAAGGAGACTACTCTCCCTTCCCCTTTTGTGCCTGCTTTTCCATAGGAGAATACAGAGGAGGGGCTTCCCAGACCCCTTGATCTGTCCCTATTTTGTCGCCTTTTACGATCAGCAGTGAATACAATGGTAGTATTCTTGCAGCCCTAACCACACTTCTTGAATACAATTATTATCAAGCATCACTCATTGAAATGGTTGACACACACCATTGAAGCACTGAAACAATAACACAAAACCTTTCCACTCTCCACATGTCAATGAAGCACAACACACAATTGACAGCAGGATGTGGAGGAAATATCACACAAAAAATCATATAGTAAATAAATCTTTCTTGGTCTTGATCTTTGGCCTCGTTAGGTCCTATCACCCACACATCACTGGTCATAGCCAAGAGTATTGTTTGCAGGTGTGAAGGAGCAAATCTTAACCAAGGCAAACAAACTTGACTTAGCCAACCAATTCCTCAATAGCTAGAAACACTTCTTCGAGGAGGTTGTGGTGCATCTGGTGTGACATTTGGGTTATATCAGGTGCTGGAAGGGAGAGCGTGAGTTAAATATGAAGTGTCAGGGTAAACTATGGGACCCTGTTGTGGATATGACCCCCGCCCTTGACCCCAGTGCTGTGAATGACCTTACGTGTTGTGTTTGGACAGGATGGACTTTTCTCCTCTGGTGTCCTAGTGAGAGGAGTGTGTGTGTGTATGTGTGTGTGTGTGTTTGTGTGTGTGTGTGTGTGTGTGTGTGTGTGTGTGTGTGTGTGTGTGTGTGTGTGTGTGTGTGTGTGTATGTGTGTGTGTATGTGTGTGTGTGTGTGTGCATACCTTGTCTTGGCAAAATCTATATGACTGCCAAAAGTTTAGGTCTGTTCTTAATGACTAGATAACATTTTGGTGGTGTATCTTGAGGGTGAGGTGGTGTTACTCCAGCTGCAGCCCCAACACCCTTGCACTGCTGGTGAAGTCATCGTTGCCAATGTAGCATCCCGTCATCACCCTTGGTCCTGTGAAGGTGTTCCGGCCGTGCATGACCCGCCAGTTGTCGATGAGCAGCACCTTGCCTGCCACCAAGACAAACCAATGTGAGGGAAACACACCTAGCATTAAGGGGAAATAAGGAGTCTGTCTGCCTGGCTTGGCTCACTCTTCCCTTCCTCTTAACAACAATAATGAAAATGAACACATGGAACCAGTTACTTGATGGCAGATTAAAGGTGAAAAGGTTAACAAGCAACATCACATTTTCTTTAAACTAACTGCAAAATAAGGAGTCTAAGTAGAAAGCATTGAGACATGTTACCTTTGATCTCAACTACTGCAAACAATGAATATGGTTGACGGAAACAGCAAACCAAGTCTCGTACAGATAAAACAACCTTTTTGTCAAATGTTTTAACCTAACAATTCAACGAGACATTTGTTCATTCCCTCCACAAAAGTTACCTGGTTCCAGCTTCATCCAGTGTTCGTTTTTAGGGTTCTGAATGATCTTTGTGAGATTAATGAAGTGAAGATAAAACTCCTGCATCTTCTCCATTCGGATGGATGACAAAGGAGCTCGGTCATAAATGTTGTACCTGAAACAATAGTAACAATAATTAACCTTGAGGCACAAAGCTGAAGCACTATGTATGACTCAACACTTTCAATATGGATTAAAAAATGGAGGCCAATGATTGTCCTCAGAAAACCAAAATTCTATTTTCATGCAACACAATCAAGGAAATTGCTTCAATTAAAACTTTTTCAACAACCAAAATAATTCAGGAAAACATTATGCACAGAGTTTTGAAGCACAGATAACATTAAAAGGCCTCCTTCAATATGTTTCTGAAAAGGCTAAATGTCCCCAAGGTGAGGAAATGAGTTATAGAAATCTTTTATCTTTTATCTTTTATCTATCTTTATACCGGGCCGACATCCCCAAAAAGTGGGGATAACCGAGACAACACACACATACGCATGCACTCCTCTCACTTAGCCCCTCAGCCCTTGTAGAAGAGTTGGGTGACCTTGTCCCCACTAGCCATCATGCCGTGGGGATAGAGATCACTTGTGCGTCAGGACCTCTGCTTTTATTCACCCATTCTATTCACACCTTTAACCCTAACATAACTATATGGTCTATAGCTACCTAGTTCAGGGGGATTATTTAATTACCTTAATCACCACAAGCACTTCTTAAATAACTCATCTGCACTACCTGAATCCCAGATCTTTGGCCTTCATTCCACGGCCACTTGGAGCACAGATTACCACATCAAACAAGGTAATGCAAACCTGAACTGTGTTAAGCCGCCTGTCTCAGGGTTGTGCCTAAACACAGTGTCCAGGCAGGTGTGGTGTTGTCCCTCCTCAATGTACTCTGAAGGGAAGGCTTCAGAGGAGAGGAATGCATATCCTTCAGGGTGTTTGTCTTTGAACTGCTTCGCCACACTGAAGCCGTCCACCACCAGGTTCTCGCCACCCTCAGCGGCCGCCTTAAGACAGTGAAACACTTGTAGCCTGGAGTGGGAGAACAGACCTTTCTGAGGCACTGATGTCTATATATGATGAGTTTCTATTGGAAGAAATACAAACAAGGAATCTGCCTCAGCCTGGTAGTGTAAGTGTGAGCCCAGCCTGGTGGATGAATACCTGTCACACTTCAACTTCAAATTAGCCTCATCAGTAAGTGGTTGAGGCCCTTACCCAGCACGGGAAACATTAATATCAGTATTAGGGTTACAATCTTGCTGGTTTCTTTCCCTTTCCAGACTAAGATTTCCTTTCTGAGACTACTCTTCCAATCAGAATAAATGATACCACCAGACCGCCGCACACATTAGGTTTACGTACACATAAGCCACAACATTAATGACTTCATTTCCAACTTTAAGAAATATTCCCCACTAATGTTATAATTATTGCTGCTTTGGGTACTTGAAGCATTTATGCAAAACTTGTTACAAGCAATACTTCCAAGGCTAACGGATCTTAGATCAACTCGGATGAAATTTTCCTAAAACTATTATCTAATCCAGCTAATAATATCTCCCTATTTTGAAGCCACTTGCACTGGATGGTGAAGATACATAAGAAATACATATGATATACATTAATCGTTCCTGGTACGATAAATTAAGCAGTGTAGGAATGTGTTTTGTCGCTCGTCTCTGTACTCTTTCCAGTAAGTTTTGGTGTTTAATGTAGTTTGGTGACAAGAATTGAAAAAAAAGATATTATAGATGTGGCTTCACAAATGCTGTATAGAATCTTTTCATTATTTCTGGGTATTTGTGATCAAAATTCCTTGAAATTAGACCTAACATACACTTTCTTACTTGCAGCTGTTCACTGATCATTCATTTCTAGATTACTACTAATAATTAAAATGAGGTATTTTTCTTGTTTAAACCGAGCTCCTTATCAATGTGCATAACATTTGTCTGTATTAAAAGAGATTAATCCTTTCTCACTCCAATCGATTAGTTTATTTAGGTTCTTTTGAGTTTTAGTGCATTCAGAGCATATTACTTTACCGCCAAGTTTTGTAACGTCTGCAAATTTTGCTGCTTTTGAGAGAAGAATACTCTCTAAATTATTCACATATATAACAAAGCAAGTGTCCCAGGACTGACCCTTGAGGCGCACCACTAGTTATACATGAGCAGCACATGTGTTCAAGCCACAACTCACGGCACCAAAGATAAAGATAAGTTACTAAATAGATAAAAAGATAAGATACACATGTAGTCTACAGTGACTACAAAAGTAATCATTTGAATAATCAAACTAATATATAATGTTTATTCTGTAGATTTAACTTAATGTTTCAGATAACCTAAACACTCACATCAACTTGAAACCTTATCATCTATCATGTACAATACGAATATCAATAACATGTCTATTAGATATTGGACTCCACATGCATAAGATAAATGCAGGACTTATTAATGAATGCATAAATTTTCCTTATCATATGTACTACACTGTACGCACTAAATTGGACTCATGTCTATATTTCTCCTACTGTCCTCTTTACAGGGTCTGGCGACAAGCGGTATTTTTTTTTTACTTATTTTTGTTTTCCCTTAGCCAGGTTAGGTTAGGTTAGGTTAGATTACAGTCCACCCAATTATACATGCACTATAATTGATATAAATGGACTAGAGGCAAAGAGAAGTGGTGTCAATGATGTTGGTATTACCTGCAAGCCTGTGAGAAGTAGGTGGTGTCTGTGTGAGCCCCAATGTATTCTGAGGTGTAGGCTGTGTCCAGGTGTTTCATGGCGGTGCCATCGAAGCCCCACATCTCACCGAAGAATGTACGCTGGACGGCACAGATATTCTCTACTGCCGAGCGAGTGGCTTCTTCATTAGCTGGCACCTGTTGCACATTTTTTTTTTATTATTCTTTTTGATGTCCTAAACCTCTTACATAATATCATGCACACACTAAACCACTAACCTCAACTTTATATTCATGAACCTTTCTTTTATTTATTATTTTGCATGGGTTGGGAGATTAGGATAGTCTCTTATATTCATCAATCTTAACAATATCATTTAACACCAGCCTTACTTTCATTTATAGAGCAAAAATATTACAACATTTATCAGCATCTGCCTCCCCTTCCCCCTTCTCACATTCAGGACAATCTCAAAACACAAACCTCAGAGATGAAGGCAAATCCATGCTTGATTATGGCTGCTATCAGTTTTTTGAGCCCATCCCTTTGAGGATCGTTCAGTTCACGCAAGGACACCTGTAGGAAGTGGACATCTCTCTTAGCAAGGTAATAATTAATAAGGAAGTGAACCTCTCTCTTAGCAAGGTAATAATTAATAAGGAAGTGGACATCTCTCTTAGCAAGGTAATAATTAATAAGGAAGTGGACATCTCTCTTAGCAAGGTAATAATTAATAAGGAAGTGGACATCTCTCTTAGCAAGGTAATAATTAATAAGGAAGTGGACATCTCTCTTAGCAAGGTAATAATTAATAAAGTAATAAATGAGCCTCATAACTTTTCCCACAGAGTCCTACAACACTTGTTTAAATCATTGTAGTACTCAGTGGAATGAAATGATAAGATCCTGAACTTAATACAGTAACATGGTGCCAGAGGTCAAGGCTCTAATTCATGTTAATCACTTCACTGGGTGCCTTTTTCCTCCTATAATTTCACAGAACTGACAAAGAAGCACCACAAAAAAAAGCCAAATTAACCACACTTTTTTTCTTCTCTCTGCCCTCCACTCAGGACTTGCCGTGGTGAGGTCTGGCTTGGGAACAGTACGTGCAGTCCAGGGCAGGTGTGGTGGCTTGTGTGAGGTGCGTCGACCCTCATAGGTGTTCTGCCATAGGAACTTGTACTGGTATGCAGACACGTGACCGTCAGGCCCTGGAAGGCAAACATGAAGAGAGTGATGAAGACCAATGGAGTTAATACCAGATTACCGTGGTTGTTGTGGTGGTGCTTAGAGGATGGTGATGGTGTTAGTGATCATGAAAATACAGTCATATTCATAATGTGTACTAAAGATGACAGTGATGATTCTAAGTGAAAGTGAAAACTATGGAAATGCTGCAGATGATTATAAATTGATGACAGTAATGTGAGTAATGATGATAATGAAAACAAATGTGAGAAAAATGACTGAGAATTAAGAAGAATATGTGACAAGTTACACTCACACTGCAGTTCCAGCCCGTCCGGTGTTGCAGAGACACGTGCTGGCCGAATGTTGAGTTGCATGTTTGTGAGGTCAAACCTCCTTTGTGCTGTGACGTGGTTGAAACAGTCATTACAGCGGCAGTGGTCCCTCAGCCAGGGATAGGGGAGGTGGAGGCTGTGTGGCCAGCGTGGATGCTGCACCTCCAGCCTTGAGCCAGCATCGAAGGCTGTGATGTCTGCAGGTGTGGTAAGACAGGTGAGTGTCAGTGATGTTATCTTGGATATTCAATTGTTACTACTGTTGTACTGTTGTTTTTCAAGGAATTCTTTCACAGCCTCTATCATTCGTCCATTTGCCACACCATTCAGTCCCAACAGCAGCACCATCCACTCACAACCAGTCCTTCCACCCACCACATTGATTTCACGCCCTAATTCATTCAGAAACACTCTCATCATATCCGCACGTGCTCTCTCATACCTCTTGCATTCTAACATCAGATGCACCACAGTCTCATCCACACCCCTGTCACACATCTCACACTCTTTCCTCCTATCCTCTGACCATCTATAGGTCCTATCATTCACTTCCACACACTGTGCTCTCACTCTGAACAGAAGGTCACCACCTAGGCTACCATCATACCAAACTTCATGCTTTGGGGCCTCTTTCTCCCTATACCACCTCAGAGTTTCCTTTCTATCCATCCTATTCTTCCACTCGCTAAGTCCATCCGCTTTCACTGCTCTATCTATCTCCCTTTTCCATTTTCTCTCATCCCACTCTGCCCCCTCTCTGTTTCTATCTGTCATTCTCCATTCAACAACATTCTGTCTATCCTCAAAAGGTCTGTGCACCCTCCTAACTAACATACTATTCTTGTCTATCATTTTCCCACATTTTTTTCCCCATTTGCTATCTCCTAGAGTCCACAAGTATACCTTTCTTGCTAGTCTTGTTTCATTCATTCTCTCTAATCTCACTTTATATCTCAGAGTTGTTTTCATCTGCCTTTCCCTAAAAGTGCTCCACCCCATATCCCCTCTCAGTGCGTCTACTGCTGCATACCTAGGTGCATTCAGAGCCATTCTAGCTACCTTGTTTTGTCCCACCTCTAACTTTTCTATCTCACTCTCATTCCAAGCCATTACATCCATACCATACATGATACTTGGGACAGCCACACTCTTCCACACTTCCCTCAGTACCTCATACTTGCATGCTCTCATTCTTGCTGCACTCCCTAGGCGACCTACCCATTGATTCGTCATACTTATCTTTTCATTCTTTGCTCTCTCACATCCATCTGTACTCATCCACACTCCTAAGTACTTGTATTCTTTAGTCTGTTGCAACTCCTTTTCATCTAACATCCAGGTGGTATTACACTCATTCTCTAACCCATTGACTACCATTATCTTACTCTTCTCACTACTGAAGCTCACTCCAAAGTCTCTTCCATACCCTCCTATCACATCTAAAACACTTTGTAGTTCTTCTGCCGACTCACTCATAACAACCACATCATCCGCATATAGTAACATGCATATCTTGTCCTCTCCAACTTTCACTCCCACATTCATTCTTCTTATCCTGGCAGCTAGCTCTTCAGTATATAAACTAAAAAGGGTTGGTGAGAGGCTACATCCTTGTCTAACACCTGTTTCGTTCTTCACCCAGTCTGTCTCAAGGTTACCTAATATATACTTAGCTCTCGTACCAACATACATACTTCTAACTATGTTTACTATCTTCTCACTTAACCCAATCTTCTCTAAAACATTCCATAACCTACTTCTGTTGACTCTATCATATGCTTTCTCTATATCTAGGAAGCACACATACAGTTTTCTACCCTCTTTCTTTTTCCTTTCAATCAGTTCATTCACAACAAACATATTATCTTCCGCTCTTCTGTCTACACGGAACCCATTTTGTTCTTCACCTAACACCCTAACTCTCTCAACCCACTTACACAACCTTGCATTCAGCACAGCACTAAACACTTTCCCTACTGTATTCCCTAGGGATATTGGCCTATAGTTCTTAATCTCACTCTTACTCCTATGACTTCCTTTATGAATAAGTGTCACACTGCATTCATTCCAGTCACTCGGCACTCGCTCCTCTTCCCACACTCTGTTAAACAAGTCAGTCATCCAGTCAATCACCACTTCCCCTCCATTTTTATACAGTTCATAAGGGATATCATCTAATCCTGCAGCCTTTCCATTCTTCTCAACTTCTTCCCTACTAATCCTTTCATTCAGCTCATTCGCATCTTTCCTTTCCAGAGACACACCCTTCTCTCACATCAAGGGCTTCTCCTACCCCTCCTATTTCTTCCCAAAACCTTTTAACTGCCTCCTTCATTCTTTCTTTTTCTGTGATAACTTCACCATTCACTTTCAGACTTTCCACATTCTCACTTTCAGACATTTTCTCACCTCTCAGAAATCTATACCATTCACGTCCACCTCCTGTGACATCAAGATCAAGATCAAGAACACTGCCACGTATCATTGTAAAGTTAATTCAAAGTGGATAAACTTTACGACTAGGATTTTTTGGTAGTTTTGTTCAATGTTCAACGCATGTACAACTTGTATAATCAAGGAAAACCATCCTAGTAATGGTGTGTTAGTGCCACAAAAAGGTGCACACCATAGTTCACCTTTTGACACTGTTGTCCCATAGTGTTGTGTGGCGGCGACGTGACCGTCTGACCTGAAGAGAGTAAACACATGTTATCAGTCATTAAGGACAACACATGTTATTTGGTTATCTTTGTTTAATCGTTTACGTGTATGTCAGATTTGTAATGGCTTATAATATGGTGCAACACCTAACCATAACATATAACTACCGTGGCAAACAGCTGCGAGCAGCGTCATCCTGCCTGATCAGCTGCAGCACTCAATGGTAACTAATTACTTTAAACTACACACACAAGTCACACACACACGTCTCACACAGTCTTATTACCTCGCAGCGGTCACAGAGGCGGCGGCGATGGTTCGTAGTTTTAAGGCACTTTTAAACCAGGATATGTTCAACATCCTTTCTTATGGCACGCAACTTGAGCGACAGTCTACGTAGCTTGACTCAGCACCAATCACACACAGAGATGGTGTGTGTGTGTGTGCATATAATGCATAACACTTAACAGCTCACCCCTCGCCCCCTCCTCTCACCCTCCGTGGTATTAGTGCCGCTGGTCGCTGGCACCACTCGACTCCACTCCACGCCACTTTCCTCTTGCTAGACCACCAAAGAAAAAAGATATGTTCTTAATTGCATGCTGCAAGAGACGGTAACACGTACGCTGTATAGAAACTATGTAAATGTACTCATGCAGTGACGCCTTAAAGGAGATTAAACATGTATGAACACTGTTTGAATACATATAAAGCATTATGTGAGGCTGCAACATATAGTTATTTATAAAAGCTATACGAGTAAACCCCCGGAACATAATTAAAGAATAATCATACTTTTCAACATATCTAGGTAGGTGTAGTCTTCCTTGCGGAGGGTATACTATATTATTACTCTTGCCTCTTTGTTGCTCTAACGTACCCTTGCACACTTTCGATGATTTTAACAGTACATAAACCTAACTCTAATGCCTCCTGCAGTACAATATTTTCCTGAGTCGGTATACGTGAAGGCTTTCAACGCTTTAAGTGTTTTTTAAAAGCTTTGAATACACAAAGAGAATTATATATATAAACTTTTATGCTATAAATAGAAAAATAAATCAATAATCACATAAACAGATATGTGGTCTGTGACTAAAACTGGTGTGGAGGCCTTTTATACTGTCCTTTATATTATAATATAAAATAAATTAGTTGTTCAGTCACAAAGATACATTTCCTTGCTTCTGAACTGCCAGACTTAGCATAGTGTTGCGGCGACGCATTTAGCATGTAAATAGTGTTGTAGCAGTGTAGTTATTGTGTAGTGTAGTTGTGTGGAGGCAGGGAGCGGTGGGTCACTCAGGCCTCCCTGGGGAGTGAGGGTTGACAGGTGTCAAGATACGGTGACCTACGTATCTGTGTTTTCGGCGATACGCAGTCGTGGTGGGGTGTGTTTGGGAGATGTGGCTGGTTGTTGGCGGGAGAAGGAGCGAGGGAGTGAGAGAGTGAGGAGTGTGAGAGAGACAGAGACAGAGGGACACAGCGGAGGAAGGCCGATCCTGGGCGAGTGAAGGGCAGGGCCTTGGATGGAAGTGGACAGGGTGGCCGGAGAAATGGCATCCCTGGCTTCCTTAGGCCTGTCCTCACTAAGGGAGTGGCTGACTGGCTGTGTGGAGGTTGTGGCCTGACTCCTGGACGCGTGAAGGGCGTGGTACCTTGGAGGGAAGTGGAGAGGATGGCCGGAGATGGCGCCCTTGCTTCCTTAGGTTTCGCCTTCGCGAGGGGGGTGGGTGGCCAGCATGGCTGTGTGGAGGCTGCTGTGTGTGGACTTGTGGAGGCTGTGTGTTCTGGGTGAACCTCTTGTGGAGAACTCTTTGTGCCCTGAGTCTGTAATGTTGTGCTGTACCCTGTAAGCGTGTTGTTTGTAAATATACCAGGAAAGGAATAGTGTGGTTGTGTGTGATTTGTGTAAAAACACCCCTTTTCTCGTCTCGCCAACCCCTGCTACACGAGCCCCAGGAGAGCGTTACCTCAGTTAAGGAGAGGTAACGTGTTTTGGCGACATCCTGCCTTGGAATGGAAGTGAAAAAGGGGGGTGTGCCGTAACAATAACATTACACAAGAACTAATCAAGTGATAGATGAAAGGCTGAACTCGTGACCAGTATCTTGTAACACTATCGAGGGACACTTCAATTGTTACAATCTCTCTCTCTCTCTCTCTCTCTCTCTCTCTCTCTCTCTCTCTCGAGAGAGAGAGAGAGAGAGAGAGAGAGAGAGAGAGAGAGAGAGAGAGAGAGAGAGAGAGAGAGAGAGAGAGAGAGAGAGAGAGAGAGAGATGCAAAAGGCATCCAGGGTGACCTGCTGCTGCTTCTGGAGAACTACCTGCAAGGAAGAACCCTCCAGGTCGTCGTCAACGGGCAAGCATCTGAATCCCTGCCAGTTGAAACATAAGTGCCACAGGGATCCGTGCTTGGGCCTGTCCTGTGGAACATCTACATAGATGATCTTCTCCGGCAGCTGCCAGCAGTCTCAGCTTACGCTGATGACTGTACCCTCTCTTGCACCTACCCACGACAGGATAGTGAGCGAGCTGCTGATGAGATCAATCAGCAGCTTCGCGTTATACAGGAGTGGGGTACAAGCTGGCAGGTGACCTTTGCACCGGAGAAGACACAGGCAATGGTGATCTCTCGGTCCCCTGCCGCCAAACTAGCAGTTGAGGGGAAGCTGTACTTCAATGGTGTTCCTCTCCCACTCCAGGAAACCATCAAAATTCTGGGAGTGGAGGTGGACCGAGAGCTGCGGTTTGATGGCCACATCAAACACATCGCCCAAAAGGTCTCCCACAGGGTCACTGTCCTACGGAGGATGGCCGGCTTCCTCGACAAAGGGGGTAAACTCTTGCTCTATAAGGCCCAGATATGGCCTTACTTAGAGTATGGTGCCCTCTCGTGGATGTCGTGTGCATCCTCGCACACCAGGAAACTGGACAGCATCAAGCGTCGACCCTTACGACTGGTGGATGCTGCAGACCCAACACCCCAGCCCGAGTCAGCAAGTCCCCTTGACTCACTGGAACACCGCAGGGACGTCGCAACGCTAGTGGTGTTCCACAAGGCACAGGTACAAGGAGTGCCACACCTGACTGGGTTACACCAGCCTCCACGAGTTGCCACGCGGAGCACGAGAATGGTGCTCGTTAGTGGTGACAGTGTTGAGGTGCCGTATTCCCGTGCCAGCCAGCACCAACGCACATTTGTGGAACATTTTTACGGCCGCCGTCCCTCACACCCAAGTGATGAACACTCATAGTGTAAAACTGGCGGCCAATACCTGGAGACGGTCACAACCCACCCCACTGACGCTGATAAATTTGTGACAGTGAACCGATACCACAGTGCCAGAAAAATGCACTGAAACTGGTGTGTAGTGAGGTGCAGTGAGATGCTGTGAGGTGGAACACGTGCGTGTGTGTATATATATATATATATATATATATATATATATATATATATATATATATATATATATATATATATATATATATATAAATATATGTTTTTGCTCAATAGGGATAATTGCACATTAACGTTATTGGGCAAGGGCATTTTGCCCATTAATCATAATGGGCAGACGGGACTGTCCACTTGTAATAACTTGCCCATTAACGCTAGTGGGCAACCAGTAACGTTAATGGCCAATTTTAGAGGTTAGGTTAGGTTAGGTTAATGGGCAACAAAATGTCCATTAATGTTAATGAGCAACTGCAATAAAATGTCCATTAATGTTAATGAGCAACTGCAACAAAATGTCCATTAATGTTAATGAGCAACTTGGCTTGCCCAGTAAGAAATACACTGCCCAATAACGTTAATGTGCAATTATCCCTATTGAGCACAACATATATATATATATATATATATATATATATATATATATATATATATATATATATTTATATGTAATTATATATATTTATATGTAATCTTATATCTAATGTTTAATATATTAATGATTGCCCTTAAAATAGGCAGAACACGACAGTTCACCTTTGGGCAAAATAATTTATATAAGTTTAAATAAAAAAAAATAAAAGAGAGAGAGAGAGAGAGAGAGAGAGAGAGAGAGAGAGAGAGAGAGAGAGAGAGAGAGAGAGAGAGAGAGAGAGAGAGAGATCATCGTCTTGAATTAATGCATGGATGAATTGATTTGTTGTTTTCATTATTTATATTGACTACGTATACCTTACCTGTGCAGTGAGTTAATTCGTTATTCATTCACTAATATACTTTATACATTCGTTCATTCATTCTTACAACAGCCGTGCAAACCAAATATTTCCTTTCATTCCATCAAAGTTTCTGTTATTTGTCCTTCCTTCAAATATTTGAGTCCTTTCACTGTGTCTTGTGTTGAAAGTGGAGGAAGGGAGGGAGGGCGGGATGGGTGGTGAGGATCCTTTTGGCTTGTCTATCCAGACTTCACCTTAATTAAGTAGAGATCAGCACCAAAGAGTAATCCCTTAAACAGGTATTTATTTTTGTTATATTCTAATAGGATTTATGTCACTTTGCCTGTCGTTTTATTTCCTCCTCCTCCTTGTGTATTTCGTAATCTGTTTCTTCTTCATCATGTTGCTTCGAACCACCAAGCTTAGCAAACCAGTGGATAGGTGGCGCTGTTTTGAATGTAATAGTTTATGTGTAAAGGTTAATATAGTTTGTTGTGTTGATATTGCATGGAGTTAGATACATAACCGTTTTAGAACATGGGAGGGGAGGTGAAGAGAAGGGAAGTGGTTGTTTTAGTAGTAAATATAAGTAAGTAATTCAGTGTTTAGGATTCACTCTTGGTTCAGTAAGGTTTCGTATCCTACTTCGAATGTATTAATATTAGTTTGTTTGAACCAGTTTGTAGGCGGTTTTCAAGTTGATCACTCCACTCTGTCCTCGTCCTCGTCCTCTTCGTTTTTCCTAATACACTTACCTTCCTCAGCCTTCACCAGCACTACTAATCCTTCCTCCTCTTCCTCATCCTCCTCGTCTTTCCTAATCACTACCAAGCCTTTTTAGACAACCCCAAACACTTACGTCCCTCATCCTTCACCACCACTACTAATCCTTCCTCCTGTTCCTCCTCCTCCTCCTGCCGCAGTCAAGCCCAGTTTCCTGCGAGACCCCAAGGACACAGTGACGCTAACAGACAGGAAAGTGGAATTCGAGTGCCTGGTAAACGTGGAGCCCTACCCTCAGGTAACTTGGAGAAGACTGCGAGGCCCCTTACCTGATGAACGAACGGAATTCCTGGACGACCCTCAGGTAAGACAGGTGTGTGTGTGTTTGTGATAGTAGTAGTAGTAGTAGTAGTAGTAGTAGTAGTAGTAGTAGTAGTAGTAATAGTAGTAAAAGTAGTAGTAGTAATAGTAGTAACTAGTCATTTCACAATGCATTTTCTTTTCCATAGACGTCGTTTCGAAGTAAAAATAAAAGTAATTAACACACACACACACACACACACACACACACACACACACACACACACACACGTCCATCATCCTGGTATTTAATGTCATTTTTTTATATAGTTTTTCTAGTTTTTCACGACACTTGGGTTCTTTTTTGTTTACTTATTATTTATTTCACGACCATGTGTTTGTTATTATCTCTCTCTCTCTCTCTCTCTCTCTCTCTCTCTCTCTCTCTCTCTCTCTCTCTCTCTCTCTCTCTCTCTCTCTCTCTCTCTCTCTCTCTCTCTCCTTATCATTATTGTTCTTCTTTCTCTTAGTTATCATCTTCTTTTCCTCCTTCCCTAATTTCCTGCCTTCGTCCCTTCTTCTCTCTTCTCCTTTCGTCCTCATCCTCCCTCTTCCTCTTCTTCCAACACCAAATATATTATCTTCCTCTCTTCAACACCACTCATCATCACCACTCACCACCACTCATCATCACCACCACTCATCATCACCACCACTCATCATCACCACCACACACCACCACCACCACACACCACCACCACTCACCACCACTCACCACCACCACTCACCACCACTCACCACCACCACTCACCACCACTCGTCACCACGCATCACTACACACCATCACTCATCATCACCACCACACATCACTACCACTCACCACCACTTATCACCACTCACTACACACCACCACTCTATCATCATCACCATACACCACCACCACTCACCACCACTCATCACCACCACTCATCACTACCACTCACCACTGAAACTGAAACTGCAATATTAGATTTTGTTAGTAATGTTTATGTAGCTGGAATTTTTATGCATTTGATTCCCTAAACCACCAAATATTACTGGATAAACTGCACTACATTAGGATTAGAGGGATACGTTTCCAATTGTTTCAAAGTTATATATAAAATAGGTGACAGGTTGTATATTGTAATTCACAGTTCTCCCGTTCCAGAACAATATCAAGTGGTGTACCTCAAGGTTCTATTTTAGGTCCACTGTTATTCCTTATATACATTAATGACATCTGCAATGCCAGTAATAATTTAAAATTCACTATCTATGCGGATGACACTAACATGTTAACAGACACTATTAGTTTAAGCTACGAATTACACTTAGTATATAACTGGATTAAATTGAATAAGCTAAAGCTTAACATTATCAAAATCAACTTCATATTTTTCCAAAATCGATCTCTAAACAACATATATACAACCCACCATTGTTACTGGAAGGGAAAGTTGTGGAACGTGGGAGGCAGACAAAATTTCTTGGTATTTACGTAGACGAAAACCTAAATTGGAATGACCATATCATGCAATGAAGTATGTTTAAAATTATCAAGAATATGTGGAATGTTATATAGGATCCGTAATTATCTCGCAACTGACGCTGTCATTAGTATGTATTAAACATTGTGCTATCCTCACCTTATTTATGGTGTGTATATAGGCATACACTTATCCTTCTTTCCATAATGAAATCACAGTCACTCAAAACAAAATCCTCAGGTATATGTTCTTCAAAAGCAAATTAGACACAACAGACTATATTTACGAACCATAAAATTTGGAAATTTAATCATATTCTTAAGTATTTTCTTTCGTTATTCATGTTTAAAATCATAAGAACTAAATAATTGTGTTCCCGTAAAAGTTCTTGTAATTTTAAACATGAATAACAAAAGAAAATACTTATGAATATGATTAGATTTCAAAATTTTATGGTTCTGTCCTCATTTATTAATAGCTCTTCATATATCATAACCATTTTTTAAAGGAGTAATTTATTAACCTGACCAGTTTTTTTTTTCTTTTCTTTTTTCAACCAAACAAATTTTTTTGTGTACACTATTGCCCACCTCAATACAACCAAATAAAGTGATAAATCCGTCTGCCTAGGAGCTCCGGCTTGGCAGGACGTGCCATTATTCACATATGTTTATATTATATTATATTTGTATACTCAAATGGAAAAAAATTTTTACTTTACTTTACTTTACTTCACCACCATCACTCATCGCCAATCCTCCACACAGGATGAGCCGCGTCTCCCCTGCTGACGACGTGTGCGAGGCCGTGAATGTGGCAAGAACAGCGAGGACCAACGCCACACTTACCATCTATAGTGAGTTTGTAAAGGGTCAGTCTTTCCCTTTGTGGGGGGCGACTCTCCCTTTGTATGTGTTGGGTGTTTTATTCCCTTTGTATATTTATCTAGTTGTAGTATAGAGGGCCTGAGATACACTCGTGTGGTCCATATCTATATTTGTCTAGTTTTTCCTTCAGTTGGTCTTTGCCATTATCACCTCTTCCTTCAGTCCATTCCAAGTATCTATATTTCTTTGGGGAAAACTGTACTTTTTTGTATCATTCAAGTAAATTCCTTTTTGCAATTTTTTCTTGTGTCCCCTCAAATTTCTAGTTTCTCCTTTTCTTCTCAATATTAGGTCTTTTCTATCTGTTTCCTCCAGGTTGTTCATCAATTTATATATTGTGATTAAGTCACCACTTTCTCTTCTTTCTTCCAGTGTTATTAGATGCATTTTAATTTTAATCTTTTCTCATATGGTAGGTCTTCCAATTCTGGCACCATTTTAGTTGCAATTCTCTGTATTCTTTCTAATTTCAACACATGTTTTTTCTTGTGAGTGGGACCATATTACTTCTGCATATTCCAGTTTTGGTCTGATCATTGTAGTTATAATTTTTTCATCATATCTTTATCTAGGAAATGAAAAGCCATTCGTGTATTCCTTAGCATCCTGAAAGTGTCACCAAATATTCTATTTAAATGTTTCTCTGGTGATAAGTTGTCTTGTATTACCACTCCCAAATCTTTCTCTTCTTATGCTATTGATATAATATTTTCCCCTAACTTATACATCTATGAGGGTCTCACTGCACTTTTTCCCATTTCCAATACATGGCATTTTTGTGCATTAAATTCCATTTCCCATGTCTTATTCCATTCATATATCTTGTTTATATCCTTCTGTAGCTCCTCACAATCCTTATGGTTTCCTATCTTTCTTAGTAATTTTGTGTTGCATAGGTAATGATTTTGATAGTTTAGGCTAATTTTTGGTGCAAAAATTGAGAATTATTGACTTCCAATATGATACATGTTTGCATACACTAAACTCTTAGAACCTTACCAATTACAGTACAGTACAGCCTTATAAGGTGTGAATTACTGTACAGAAGAGTACACTATTTAGTCTTTTTTGCACTTATTCCATTTTCTGTGGAAGGCACCGGGGAAATATTAACAATATTCCAACCTCTTACTGTTCAACCTTACTCATAATTGTAGTGTAGTGTTCAGTTTATTGTATTTTATCTCCCTTGTTTTGTGTTTTGCTTCCAATATGATACATGTTTACATACACTACACATTCTTAAAACCTTACCAATCACTGTTAGTTTGTGTTGCATGAGTTTTTGTTATGGCTTAGTCTGTTTTAATGTGTTGAAATTCATCCAAGTGCTTTCCAGGCATTAAAGGTTATTTCTTTATTCGAGGATTTTCCACATTCGCCAGTGTCTGTGTTTCTTAACCCTTGCAAATGTGGGAGATGCTACAAAATACAAAAAAATATTTAGTGACATTAAAACAAAATTATATCATTTTAAAGAAAACTATTTTTGCAATTTTATTAGAAGGGGAAATAGATTTCTAATGTTACAAAGGATATGACACATTTTGTTTTCTTGTATCACTATCATATGTAAAACGAGTGTTAAATTTTTTCTCTTGAATAGACAACACAGAATATAGAAGTAACTAGGTAAACGAATAAGAAATGACAGGGTAAGCAAGATTATTTGTCCACACGTCGAGAAGAGATATCATGAATCATGTTCTGTATTTGAGTCATCTTGTCAAGCTTGACCAGGGCCTCCTCTAGCTCCTCTTCCTTGGTTACTAACACTTCATCTTTGCTCTTCACCAGCAGTTCTAAGTCACTGTTCTGAAAATTAAAAACAAGAATGTGATTTAAATGACAGTGTTAATTTGCTTGATGAATCTTTTGGCATTTCATAAAGTTTTTTTCCTTTTTTTTCTTTTTCCTCTCTTTTCTTTTTAAAGGCAGCTAGTCTATTACAGGTGAGTGAGTGAGTGAGTTAATGTGAATAAAGTAAGCGCCAGACATTAGAGGTCACATGGCATCATGGTAAGCTAAAAGGCAATGAGGTGTTAGTTAGGTGTGGTTGAACCCGGACAGTTTCTTGAAGGCATATAACTTGAGGTTCATAGATAGAGTAGATAGCGGAGGTCATTCATGTGGGAGCAGAAATCACAGATAATCCAGTGGAGAATAGATATAATTGGATAATGAAAAAGAAAATGAATGAGTTGTGATAATGGAAGGAATAGTTGAACTGGCATTATACAGGATGGAAGGATCAGAAGTAGAAGGTAAAGACATTATCTGGGCAGGAAGAAGACAAAGTATTGAGGTGGGGGTCTTGGGGAGAGGATGAATTATACAACAGGGATTCATGAGATTATTCAGGAGGTAAAGGATAATCAAGAATAGATTTTGTGGTAGATGCAGCTGAAGGAGTGGGAGGGAAAGAAGGAAAGAGAGTGAGGGGGAAGGGAAGGCATTACGGGAAGGGAGAGGGGAATATGGGGAAGGTATAGGATTAGGGGGAGGAGGTAGGAGGTTACGGGGTGAGGGATGAACTTCTGCTGGAACACAGAGGGTATTATTTGAAGTTGAATGTCATGAAGTAGAGAATGGGAAAGGAAGTGAGACATTAATGAGTTTTGCAATGAAGGCTTCAATATCAGAGATGGTTTCACTAGAGGCAGGAGGAGAGAAGACAGTGGGAGTAAAGGTTTTCTTGGTAGAAGACTGTAGGGAAGAAGTTTTAGTGATTAAGGATGAAGTAGGATCAGTAGATGGTTTTGGAGGGAAGCACAGGAGCAACGTTTGGTGTTTTGTGTACGAATATGACGTGGAAGGGAAGCAAGGTTTGAAGAAGTAGAAGTTAGAGTGTCAGGATTTAGTAAAGAAAAGTTATTAGTCACTGGCACTGAAAGAACTACAGGAGGAATAATAGAAGTGAAAGGGGAAGAAGCAAGAGAGGAGGATGAAGATAGGATAATAGCAGTGGAAGAGGTAATAGGATTAATTGTATTAGATGAAGAAGGATTAAGAGCAGTGGGAGAGGAAGAGGTATGAGTGGAGGAAGGAGGAAGGGATGTGGTAGGGGAGGGAAAAAGGGAGGGAGAGGAGAGGAGGGAGGAAAGGTAAGGAGAGGAGAGTAAAGGGAAGATGGGAAGATGGGAGGGAAGGCAGGGAGAGGAGAGTAGAGGGAGGGAGGGAGGGAAGGTGAAGAAAAGAAGGGAGAGGAGAGTAAAGGGAAGATAGGAGGGAGATAAGAGTAAAGGGAGGATGGGAGGGAAGGGAGAGGAGAGTAAAGGGAAGATAGGAGGGGAAAAGGGAGAAAAAAGTTAAAGTAGGAAAGGGTTGATTAAAGGATGATTTTAGGTGACAGGAAAAGTAGGAGAAAGGAGGGAGGTTAAGGGAGAGAACAAGGCTTTAGGGAGAATTAGGGAAGATAACTAGCTTTATACTGGAGAGAGAGAGAGAGAGAGTGTTAGTTTTCTCCTTTTCTTTTCTCTTACAAGTCATCACACTCCCCATATCTTACCTCTTTATTGAGTTGCAGTTTGATATTTTCCAGGCTCCCAATTTCCTTCTTGAGTGTCTCCAAACTTCTGGTGCCTTGTTTGAGCTCCTCCTCCAGCTTCTGAATTTGCTTGCTTAATTCTGAAAATCATCCAACATGGTCAACTGTAGACTTATAGAAAGATTTGATGTACGTTTGATTACGTCCGTACTTGTATAATGTTTTAGTATTCATTTCACAAACAATTAAAGGGAAAGATAAAAGTGCATGGAATTAATTTATTGTGTATGATAGGATGACATAGAAGATGGTTTGGCCACCTAGAAAGAATGCCAGTGTACAAGAGTAAGGTAGAGGAAGTGGCTGCAAGAGGATGACACCTTGTGAAATCGGAGGACAGAGTGCTAGTATTTACAAGAAAGAAGGAAGGAAATTGAGAGGATTATAGGATGTAAGGAAAGAATGTACGGATAGGAATAAATGGAAACTCTTCTGCCCTAGCCATCCCCTGGGAGGGTTCTTAAGGACAGGTGTCAGATATATAGGTAGATTTATCAATAGTCTATTTTCTGAGGAGCGACACTAATCCCACCAATGGGGAAGAGTGGATTGATTCTTGGTCATCTTGGTGACTCAATCTCCGTATGTGTAATAGACTTAACTCACCCTGTCATGGGCAAGGACTTCATACCTTCTACAGACCTCACTACCTACCTCTAACCAACACCTTGTTTTGTGTATTTACCTAGTTGTAGCATACCAAGCCTGAGCTACACTCATATGATTCTGTCTCCATAATTATATTGTTACGGTCAGGTAATATCCCCAGAGGTGTGCCAGTAAGCATGAGGCGGGACCAACACAGATACCACACTAGGCCTAACAGGTTTTTGGTTACATTTACAGTCAAGCTTTCAGGAAGGTAATCCCGATGTTAACTCTTTCATTACCAATGATTACCCATTGTAGTTCATGTAATTCATAGCTACACTAAAATTACACAGGGATATATTTTTTTGTTTTGTGTGAATTTTATGACTTGCATCAAGTTGACAAATTTGTCAACTAACCATCCATCAGGAGTGAAACAAATACAGTCATGGAGTCTGCCTGGCACTGACTGGATGATGGAAATGAAGGGGCGAGGTTAAACTGTACATGTGTATATCTATGTATATTTAATGTAATGTGCTAATCCATGCCTGTTAATCCCCTCCGGACCATCACCTTCCCGCCAACACAGTTGCACCTCCACCCACCAACCACAGCTGCCCCTCCACCCATCACCCTGTGTCAGCTGCCTCCCACCCAACGTAGACATCGGCCTCCTACAGGCGGCACCTCCCCCAACAACTGAAGGCGATGCCATCTACCCAGGCTCAAGTCCATCCCCAGCCTCCAAGGTGCTACACCACCGTCACCACACTGCACCGGGTGGACAAGGTCGTGAAGCGGACCTGACCTGACCTGAACCACCACATACCACCACCTATCACTATGCTAACAATTTATTTGAATACTCTCATGTAAAGAAGAAACAATGTCTTCCACTCCTCACATTTAGAATTAAGCAATTTTAAAATGTATATTTTCAGCTTATGGCTGCATTTTCTAATAAACCCTCTATTATTATTATTACGCACACACACACACACACAGAGTTCTATATTACTTAATTTTTGTTCTTGTTCCTCCAGAATTTTGTTGTGCTGACTCTTTACTTGTTCCACTTTGTCAGACAGTTGTTGCTGCAGTTTGGTAATCTTGTCTTCAGTGGTCTTAGTGAATCCTTTCATGGTCAGCAAGTTTTTCTGCATGTATTTTGTTTCTTTCTCCAACTTTTCTTTTTCCTGGGGTTGTAAAAAAAGGAAATTAGACATACTAAATGAACATACGTATAATTGAAGTTGTAAATATTTGTTAAAATGTTATAAATCTATCCAGTCTACTTTCAAGCCTATTTCTTGCAACATTGAAATTTCTTCCTGTCCATACATTCAATTCCCCTCAAACTCTCATATATATATATATATATCTGTGAGGTATTGCAACACTCTGTCCTCCCACTTTATAATGGGTTTTATGGGCGGTCGAGGACACAAGGAAGGCATACAAAAAGATGCTGCAAAGGAAGGTGCCCAAGGAAGTGAAAGAGAGTAGGAAGGGAGCATACAAGAAGAAAAGTAGTCACGAGATTGCTAGTCAAGGAAAGTAAGGACAGTTTGCATGAGGATTTTGGTAGGAAGCTATCAGTGGAGGAAAAATAAAAAGGGGGGGGGGCGGGGAAGAGGTTAAAAGAGAAGTAGGGGAAATGGAGTGTGGTGGTTGTACAATAAGGGAGGGAGGATGAAGTGAT
>JAPQNM010000216.1:102500-157500 GCA_029783475.1 Metacarcinus magister
AAGGCAGGTGGTGGGGTGACATTTGTGAAGTCAAGGTGAGAGGAGGTGTTCTTGGTGCAGAGTTCAGAACAAACAGTATTAAGTGGAACACTGCTTCTATATGTTCCTTATGGACATAGTGTTAAGCAATAGTAGGTAGGGATGTATATATGTATGCATTGTGAACATAGTGGTACAAAAGGTTGGAAAATATGTCAAATGAGTTGTAAACTTGTCTTGTAAACTTTCAAGAGAGGTCTGTGCTAAGCAACAACAAATGAACATCTTACCTCCATTTTCCTGACTGTGCCCCCAAGACGAGCAATCATTGCATCCATTTTTTCCCCAAGGTCAGCAGGTAAGGTTAGTGAGGCATTTTGTGAGTTGAACGTCATTGTGTGAGGCTCAGGGACAGGCTTCACTCTTGAGGGACTTTCTTCTGTGGAAGCAACAAGTGCATCCAGACTGGAAGTGAAATGGCTGTAAGTTACATGCAATAACAAACACCTGATGGAAGTTTGACTATTTAACATGTTCCCAAGAAGGGCAACTTTGATGTGCAGACGACATCCTGGGAAAAAATTTAAGTTTTCGGAGCTTTTCGGTTTTCGGAATTTCAGATAAGAGATTGTGAACTTGTATTTGGTTTTTGTTAAAGTTTAGGTTAGGTTAGGTTAGGTTCCTACGCTGCATATGAAAATTGCAGCAATAACACAAGATCATTTTACTTAGGTCTAAAAGTGTAGCAAAACCATTGATTCATTATACTTAGTTTCCGTGGTGGGTTGCCCGGGAATCAGCCAAGCTACAAGAATACTGCCACACTATTCCTTGCATGTCATAAAAGGCAGCTCAAAGGAATGGAGTGAAGGACTGGGGAGCCTCTCCTCTGTATTGGTGCTTTCTATTATGAGACAAGGCTGAGGAGGGAGGGTAAAAACACCTCGTCTCTTGGCTATCCCCTTTTAAGGACGACAGAAGACAAAGGCAGCTATAACAATAGATATAAATTTGACTCAAGTTGCTTCCCTTGAGGATGCACCAACATTTGTGGCAATCTAGTGTACCATCTTCCTCTATTTCCATTCTCCTTGTTTCCTACACGTGGTTTACAAGTATAAGTACGTAGTTCAACAGATACCTTCGTTATAGACTGACAGGTCAACTGGTATGTTACTCCTATGTAATCTTTTATCTCTTACTCCTCTCCATAGGTAATTTTTCAAGATAACAGGTACACTCTCAAGTGTTTGATATGAAAAAATAGGTGTCCTAGATAATGAGGAGGATGTTAATAAAATGATGCCATTTTTTGATGGAATCTTACCATTCTTTAGAAAGTTTGCCATCTGAAATAATATCCCACGCCCTGGTAACATATTCTGTCAATCCTGACTGTCCACCCCACATCAGGTGGCTCATCACGGCTGCTGTTCCCATCATCTGCATGAGAAAAGAAACTGTATTCATCTCCTATTGTTACTCATCTGTAAAATAAAGGTGGGTACAGTTATTATACATTCATGAAACTGATGCAGAGTAAACCACTTTCTATCTACAGAATACATTTTGTTATCACATCAATGGCTATCAATTTGGTGCAAGTAGCCTGAGTGATGAAGCTTATTGCCAGTTTTTCCCCTTCAGAAATCCACTGAAGGTTGGTGTAAGTAAAGGTAGATGGACAAAAAAGCAAACCCTCAAGGTTGGGTTGGACCCTTAAGCTACTAGTGGTGGAGTCCAAAAACATTCCTATAAAGCTCATGATTTGAGTTGTGTTGAAGTGTTTGACTAATGCAGCGGCACAGGGCAGGTGTTTGACTAATGCAGGGGCACAGGGCAGGTGTTTGACTAATGCAGGGGCACAGGGCAGGTGTTTGACTAATGCAGGGGCACAGGGCAGGTGTTTGACTAATGCAGGGGCACAGGGCAGGTGTTTGACTAATGCAGGGGCACAGGGCAGGTGTTTGACTAATGCAGGGGCACAGGGCAGGTGTTTGACTAATGCAGGGGCACAGGGCAGGTTTTTTTTCTCTGAATCGACACTTCTGTTTGATAACAGAGGAGCTGAACCTTTGGAGTGACTGAACAGGCTGCCCTCTTACCAAGTGTATATTTTTTTCTTTTCTCTTTTGATATGGAAATAACATCTGCCAAAAGTTTAAGACAAAAGTGTGCCCAGTTACCGCTTCCTATAGAGTTCATAGAATAGTTCCAAAATGGATAAGGCCATTTTAGAATCAGAATAAGGTAGAGAATTATATGGGCCATCTCTGTTTGTTAAACATATGCCTCTCCTTCACTCACAATCTTGCTATAAGACCTGCTTCCTCTCATCTGTCATGTGTCCACCTAACTAATAACTAATGCAAGATTTAACCATTATATTCATGATGTGAGTCAGTGTCATATTGCACTTAGATAATCATTTGTGAGTGCATACTCCTTGAATTACTGGAAAAAACGCCTCCATATTATTCATAGTTTTGGAGTTCAAAAGTGTTGATTTCGTGGGTCCTGGAACCAATCTTTGAAAATTTTTGGTTAAATGATAACCCTAAGGTACTAATACTGCATCAAACTTAGGGACTAACTATATTTTGTATTACTTAAAGAAAAACATAAAAACTGAAATGAAAATATTCTTTCCAATCCTGAGCTTTGTAAAAATGTCAGCACACCTTACCTTTCTGTACTCCATCAAGTGTTCTGGCTTGACGGCACCGAGCTCCTTGATCACGGCCAGAATGAGGATGACAGCCTTAGACACGATCTTCCTCAGACTCAACTTAAGATTATATCTGGAGACACAAGTCCCTTCTGCCTGACAGGAAGCTGTTTCATGTCTGCTGATGATAGAGATGCTCACTAAGTTAATAAACACAATCATATATAAAAACATTTTATCTAGAGATTGGCAATTTGTCACAGCAGGTAGAAAATTTATGAATACCAGTTTGCAAAAAAGAGATAAAATAGGTACGATTACAAGATAATAACCCTAACAGGAAGGACTCACCTGCTAGTGAGCGAGTCATAGCCTGAAATTAAAGTAGAGTTAGATGACTTCTCATCTTGATCATCAGCCAGGCAGTTAGAATCAAGGATTAATGTTTTTTTCAGTAAGTTAGAAAATAAGCTTGGTTCAAGTTTCCAGGCAAACTTGAGCTGCAGAGCTTCATTAGAAGTAGATATATGATCCACTAAATCCAAGATGACAGTAATGTGCTGTAACTCATTATGTGTCACGTTACAATCTTCTCCAAATGTGAGGCACATCTGGAAAAAGTAAGAACGATGTCAAAATTAGATGATGAAATCAGTAATCAAATATTAAACAGAAGCTTAATGTGAAGTAAGTCTTACTTGGACAAACAGAAACAATCAAAATTCATGTCTTCAGCTTTCAATTTTTCATATAAAATAATTTCAAATGTCTTCTTACAGAATTACAGTAGGTTCTTATCTTTGGGAATCCAAATATACTACCAAAAAATTTGCAAAATTTAAATCATCAATAGTTGAATACATTCTATGGAGGAAATTAACTTGATTCTAGTGTATTTTTATGTTTTTGACCTTTTTAGTATTTCCCATATTTATTAATTTAGCCGGGGGGGGGTGGGGGGCTGCAAGAATACTACCACTGTATTCTGTTGATCGTAAGAGGTGACACAAAGGGTTGGAGAAAGGGTCTGGGAAGCCCTTCCTTGAATTCTCTTTTTTTTAAGAATAAAATCAAACCACATTAAATTGTATCAAATGCCCAACTATTATACATTTCCTTTATTTTTCAAGTTGTTTCTTTCTCCTTGAGTCTCATGAAATTCACAAACAGCATACAACGATCATATTCATTGAAATTTTAAGTATTATTAATCAAAGTCTTAAGCGACACATTTTTGTATGTAAGCATTACGTGAAGCTAAATGATAGATGACCAAATATTCGTTGTATAATTTGTTTGTATGATCCATCAGCACAAGGAAGTTCCATAACTGGATCCTGTATGTGTCATTTCATACACCTGTTCATGTATACTTCATCAGTGTTTGTTTGTGTTTTATCAATGTTTTGATGCCACTCTGCAGGATTACACACACTTTTCTAACCCTGGAAGGTCTTGGCACATCAAGGGTCACGTTGTTGCCACCTCTTATGTAGAACAGAAAAAAAGTATTATCTCAGTAAATAATATTAAAAGCTACCTTGATGGCTTCCACTAAGGTGTCCATGGTGGTTAAGGTGAAGGTATTGGTGGCAGCATTGGTGAGCAACTCTCTTAACACTTGCACACCACTCTCGCCACACCTCAGTGAGTGAAGACATTCCGTCACTCTGAAAATCACATATTCAATTAAAACTTTATATTTCACATCCAAACATTTGTGAGTTAACTGATGTTACATAAATATGGTCCAGTGTATATACTGGACAAATATAGTGAAAAATGTTTGTTACATCAATGCTTCTTGATTATTTTAGGTCTATTTGATTACTGTCTATAAGACCAAGTAGCAGAATACCCATCACCATATTCAGGTACAAATAAATGAAACATATTTCCTGGAATCTTCATACTCCCATAAAACGAAAATAAAGTGAAGGTAATACCAATTTATCTGTCTTTATTTCAATCTATTGTTTATTTTTTTCCTGTATTGCACCCATGTGGTGGGGGTGTTCCCTCTTTCAGCTGAGTACTGCTCACACGAGGTTAGGCTACACTTTCAATTCTAACATGAACTTCACAAGGTTGATATACTGAAAGCTGAAGCTCAATGAGTAAGTTGATGAGGATGTGTAATGTAACTGTGTGTGTTTGGTTGCACCCAGTATGATATGCGTTGAGGAGTGTTATGTGCCACAGTCATCCTATACATTATACACTGAGAATATACATGAGTGGTATATGAATTAATGGCAAGCAGGAGAGGAAGTCACTTGGGCTTGTTTACACGCACGTTTACACACTCACTTTGTTACCAACAGTCTCCAGGGTAACATTACAGTACCTGTATTACAATTCAGTTATCAGAAGTTATTCCTGGAGGATTGACATCACATTCAAGAACAGTGGAATGAGTGGATGGTTAGTGGCGAAAAGTCCTTCACAAAAGTAGGAAACGTGTGTGTTCCACAGTTGGATGTGTTGTGTAACTTTGTCATAAAAGTCTGGAATGATATTGATGCAGAAACAGTAATCAAGTGTTTCAAGAAGTGTGACATATCGAATTCATTGGATGGTGTGGAGGACGATTACTTGTGGAAAGATGAAGATGAACCATCAGATTCAGAATTTGATCCATACGATGACAAGATTACAAGATGTCATTGATAAACTTATGATGTCAGATGATGAACATGATGACAATTTTGAAAGATTTTAAAGTCATAACCATTTTAGTTAAAATTATAAAAACAAATTTTTCAAATGTTTTTAAGTACCAATAAAGTTTTAAGACCACCATAGGCTGCCTTGGAGAGGGTAGTCTTATACAGTGAGTATAGACCAAGATCTACGTCATCTTATACACTCAGACGCTTTATAGGCCGACATATACTGTATGTGTGACATGTTGAGTAAATTCCAAATGATGAGAGTGGTTATGTAATGTTGATGTAATTCAGGTTTTATTCAAAGTGAGTGGTGGATACAATTATAGTGTTTGGCAGACTGTTTCAGGTAAGGTTCAGAAAATGAGTTGTGAGTTGAGTGTGAGTTATTGTTGTGGTGGAGGTTTGGTGAGTAAAGCAGACGACTGAAACCACAGGACAAACCACTTGTTCTTATCAGCCTCTCATTGTCAACGTTAAAAGGAACATGTAGCACGGCAAACTGGGAGGGTAACAACAATGAAAGCATGTATGAATTAAGTTGCATGGAAACTTGTGCAAATGGGGTAAAGGGTGGTGCAGTGGAATGGGTGAAAAGAAATACTTTACAATGGTTAAGTCACATGGAGTGAAAGAAGAGAAGAGTTTATAAAGAAAGTATAAGTGAGTAAAATTGAAGGTCCTAGGAGAGGAAAGTCAGTTGTAAGATGGAAGGATAAGGTGAAGGAAAGGTGTTAATAGATGGGGAGGGTTTGAACAAGCAAGGGGGGAGAGTAGATAGGGAGAGATGGAGGTTCTTCTGTTGTGGCCATTCGCTGGGAGACGTTTCTGGAGGGAACAAGGCATTAGAAACTATAGATAGTTAATGAGTGACATTCAGATGAACAAATAATAGGGATGTGAAATTGGTTTCCCTTTGTTATGGTATCTGACAGTATGCTTACTTACTTAGAAAATATAGCTTGGTGCAGTGATTTGATGTCTTGATGAGTGAATTTCACCAGGCGAGACATCAAGTGTATGAGCGCCTCAGTCACCACTTCTGGACTTGCAGGCACCAAGTGGCCCAACAGTAACTGTATATGTGTCACATAATTCTTGTATCTGAAAATATGGACTTTTTATTACTTACAATTTAACATTAGATTTGTTCAACAAGTATTATTGCTTATACAAAACTATTTATCCAAACATCAGGCTGACATACCCTAAAAGGAGGATTGTGAGGGCACACACACTCTTGCCTATGTACATATAAACTCCCCTCACTTAGCCCCCTTGGCCCCTAGAAGAGTCAAGAAGGTCGCCCCCCCCGGCCCCCCCAACACTGTGTAAGGTCACTAATGCATATGGGACCCAATGGGGGGGGGGGATCTTCAACACAGGACACATTTGGTTTAACCCGGCCACTTCACATGTAACTCCGAGCCTCCCCCCCCCACCCACCCTGCACACCTGATCTGATCCATGCATAACACTAAATGCCCGGGAACCTTCTCCATGAGTGATGAAGGGTGAGTCATTACACATGCATTCACCACTGCCCTCCACTTATCACTATCACATACTGTACAATCATACTTCTTGGCTCCACCTAAATTCCTCTTTCATTCCACACTCTTCATTCATCCAGATTTATGGTCTTCCTTTCAACCTCACATCTCTCACATCAGATACTATTATTCTCTTTACCAAGTGGTCCTCCTCCCTTGCCTCCCTCTTTATATGTCCAAACCACTTTAACACACTCTGCTTTACTCAACAAGACAACTCTCATAACACCAGTTCCCTTCACACTTCCTCATTCTTCCCATTCTTCACTTCCATTACATTGAATTATTTCTTCCCTACCAATCCCATATTGACACACCTACTGCTTCATACAACCTTCTCTTAACCTTCATTGCCATCGCTCTACAAGTAAACACCTTCATTCTTTCCAACACCTTTCCTGCATCACTCATCCTTCACTTCACCTCTGTCTCTACTCCTCCACCTACAGTAATGTTTGAGCATAAATATTCAAAACATTCCACCTCCTCAAACAGCTCAACATTCACTGCAACATTCATCCTCCCTTTTGCATTTCATTACTTTACTCTTATTCCCATTCACTCTTAATTTATTCCAACACACTTGTCCACACTTTTCTACCAGCTGCCACAAATTATCCTCTGAATCCGCCACCAAAGTAATATCATCCAAAACAGTAGCTGATTCACCTTCCACTTTCTATCATCACCATTTACCAAACATTCTGCAATGTAGCATCCAGTGGTTATGTCGGTGGTGAGGAACAGGGCAGCAGTGCAGGATATGTGACTGTGTGTACTGACACTAATATACCACAGTCACAGTGACCTTGAAGGTGCAATTGACCTAAACATTGTTAACAAGGGGTGTGCTTTGTGTGGTTTGAAGCTATGGATTAGTAGTATATATAAGCAGCTGTCATTTGATAATAACTAGTATTAAATACAGTATCCTGAAAACATCCACATCTGCATCTGCGAGGATGTCATAACCTGACATCCTCATCCACTGTTTTTTAGAAACTGATATCCGCATTTGCATCCACAAAATATGTAAGTATTGTATCTGCATACAAATCTGCATCCGTGGATATTTGAATTCTGATATCTGATACATCTCTAACATATATGTATATATATATATATATATATATATATATATATATATATATATATATATATATATATATATATATATATATATATATATATATATATATATATATATATATATATATATATAACTGCCGAAAGAAGAAAATTAATTATATAGAAATTGAACTCAATGAGCAAGAAATTACAGAAAATATCAATGAACACTAATTGAAGTTTGACATGGTAAAATAAAGTAACTAGTGTGCATTTATGATGAATGAATGCTTTCCAAAGGCATTAAAAACAACTTGACTTACTCTCTGAAAACTGCTTCTAAAGATGGCATTAGAGCCAATTCTTCAAACACATCGGCAGCAAGCTGGAGCCACGACACTTTGTTTTCTTTAACACCTTCAATGGCAACACTAAAAACCATATCCAGTATTTTACTCTGTAGAAGATAAGAAAAAAAATTTAAATGTCATATACGTATTACAATGAGGAGACATTCAATAAACTTTAAAAAAAAACTTACTTCAAAAGAGGACTCATTTACTTTTAAAGTTCTATGTCCTTATATATGAATTGTGATTCCTAATTAATTTCATCAAATGGGATTCCTATATCATGATTTTTTTTCCCTGTGATGTCACGCCGTAATTGGAAAATGGCAGAATGTGGCAAATGTACATATCCAATATGATCCTTTAGGATGTTCTACATTCAACACACACATCACACACACAAATGTGTTCCTTTGGGGTCCTTTGGTTCCTTTGGTCACATCAGAAGAATGTGTGTAAGTGAGATGACAAAGAGTGTACATGAGTAAGGTAGAGGCAGTGTAATGAAAGGAGACTGCAACAACATATGAGGGAAAGGAAAAAAAAGTAGAGAGGATTAGAACACATCAAGAGGGAATAAAAGTACAAGAATGAATGGATACTTTCCTGTTGTTGCCATTCCCTTGGAGGAGACCTTGGGAAGAAGTGTCATGATTAGATAAAAATAATTTGCAAGGACCCAACACAAGGTAACGATCTAATTACACAATATGCAATGATATCATTAACTCATGCCTAAAACTCAATTTTTAGAAACATCCAAAAACTGGCACATGCTAAACACAGTCAATTTGTATATATTTCACTACTAATGGATGTAATATGTACTTCTCAAAATTCTTAGGCATTAAATGTTAAAAATAGAACAACTCACGATTCATTCTCATTTGCATGAAATCTTCATCTTAGGAGACATCAGTGTTCACCAACTAGTTTGGTGTTACTTTCCTTTACAATTCCCAAGGTGAAGAAGCCTTCAGTGCTCTAGAGAAGCTGTTGCAACACACTATTTGTGTTTCTTACAATCTTCAAGGCACATCCAAAATTCTAGATTTCTCTATATTTAACTTTAATTTTCACGGGACAAAGATGCAAAGGAATGCCTGTGACTGTGTATATATGTATGTATACCTTATCCTAACCCCCTTTGAAGGGCAACATTAACCTTGTATAGAGATAAATCAATTCTATCGGGCTGCTCTAACCACAATGGTTTTTTGTCTCTAAAACAAACACTTGATTTATCCTTATATGTAATATCATTCTATATCTTCAAACCATTACTCACATTTGAAAAAACTAGATTGCTCACTGTAAAGTCGTTGTTCATCTTATCGCCAAAAATAAAGAATTGCATTTCTAGGATCAGCAATCTGATGTACATTGTTGGTTTCTTCATGAGACCCAGAGTCCTTGGCAGCATCTGAAAAAATTGAAAAAAAATTATTAACTAGGGACTTCCTGATCTAAAAAAGCATTATCTTTGCATACCTATCACCCCCCCTCCCCCCACACACACACAAATGTAAAACCAATTAAAACTTTTCTATAGATATATAAATGGAAAAATTTAAAGCATGGAGGGAGTAGACAAGGTGAAGGTAGAAGGCACAGTGTACGAAGATGCATTACAACAGGCTGAGGTGATGAATAAGTGCTTTTAAGCTGTATTTACAAGAGAAAGTGAATTTAAAATGAATAATGTTATAGCAACGGAATTTTTAATGGAAAACATAAAAGTAAACATAAAACAAGTAAAACAACTGATGGAAAGCCAAGATGTAAGACAAGTGCCAGGTCCAGATGGAGTGTCAAATTGTATAATGAATGAATGCAGTAACCAGCTAGCAGGAAAGTTTCAAAGTATAATGAATATTTGTTCTAACACTAATAATTACGCAGTAAAATGAAACCATATATTTTTTTCACAACATGAATTTCTTCTTCATTTTCTCGAAAGCTATTAGAGATATTGGAAATATCATTGCAGCATCTGATAGACCTAATTAAACTCTACAACTGTCATTATGAATATTTGTTCTAAGACCAATAATTATGCAGTAAAATGAAACTGTACCTTTTTTCCAAAACATTACTTTCTTCCTCATTTTCTCAAAAGCTATTACAGATATTTGAAATATCATTGCAGCATCTGATAGACCTAATTAAAATACAGGTGAATTGGTTGAAGCGGGAAAAGACAGAAAAAAAGGTTGGGAACCACTGGTATAGAGGGAGCGTAGAAGGGAGAGAGAATGTTGAGTGTGTGAAAATTACAAAGGATGAAGATGGGTAGGAAAGGAGCTTTCTTAAGGCAAAGAGAATAGCATATAGCTCAGTGGTAAGAACACTGGCTATGCTTGGTAATTGGAACTGGAAGTGTTGGGAGGGGAACAGAATGGCAAAACCAGAGCCATATTGGGATTTAGAGCCTCTCCCGGGTGATATTGAATATGTGGTGCACAGATATAGACATTGAATACTTCAAGAAGTTGGCAGATTCTATGCCCAGACACCTGGAAATGGTCATCAAGGCTAGGGGAGGGATGACCAAGTACTAAAATGTGATTATTGTTTTATTTCACTGTGTTATTTTGAAGTACAACGATGGTTGCCATGTTTGTCTGGGAGAGGCTCAGCCACTCTATACTTTTTGTGGACACTGTATCACTTCCTCTTATGTCTAGCTTGGGCTGGAGGGAGGGGTGGGTGGGGAGGAGCCTTCCACTTTGCTGTCCTTTATCTCTATCAAGTAAATATTATAGTAGTAGTGTAGCCACACGGACAGCCTCGTTAGGTCCGGTATGAGCGTTGTTGTCTGTTCTTCCTTTGTACTCTTTTGTACTTTGTAATTACGTCGACTCAAAGAGGTGCCGGAGCATGAGTTGATGATAAATTATTGGTATTCTGTCAACCTATAATATAATCCACAGACATAACTATGAATCAATCAAACCAACTCTAATATTATTGACATCTATCAAGAACATGAATGAGGCCAACACTCACCTTCATCACACTCCACACCCTTCCATAAAAAGACTTGAGACATGCGTTGTAACAATTACTTTTTATGTTGCCGTACCTTAATGTTGGGGCAGCGGCGGAGGCATTCCATGACTGGGGGGTTGGAGCGGCACAGGTTGGTGAGGGTCTGAAGGGCTGCCAGGAGACACTCATCTCCTATGGTTCCATCTGTTATTGTGGCTACCAGGAAAGGTGTCACCTCCATCATCCACCCTTCCAAATACACAACCTGCCACAAAAGATGTCTAGTAAGTGAACATGAACTCATAACTTTACACCTCAACAACAATTAAGTGAACAAGGATATAAAAAAATAATAATAATATAATAAAAAAATCTGTGAGCCCCATCTCTAATCTCTAATCTGTAAGCAAGAATGTCACTCAATGAATCTGAACTCACTTACACATTTATACAACAGGCAGTTTGTGTGATGCCTGAGCAGAACAGATTCCCAAATTACTTTTCTAATATACACCAAAACCTCATTATAGGCAAAGAATATGCACAGGAAAGTTGACACAGTTTTAAACACACCTTGTGTATAATCATCTAAAATAATAAGAAACACCACATATCAAGAAAAATTCAAAACATAAAGTGTATACATGATATCTATCTATCTATTTATCAATCAATATACCAGACTATTATCCCCCCCCCCGGGAAGGTAGACAAGACAACACACACCAGAGGTCATGGAGACATTACTCTCCCCACACTGCCTGCACCTTGTCTTTTTGTAGGAGAGTAAACAGAGGAAGGGCTTCCCAGACCCTTCACTCCGTCCCTATTGTCATCTTTTACCAACCACAAGGATGACAGTAGTGTAGTAGAATTATTGTATCCCCGCCACAGGGTTGAGATACAAATGTAGTTAATATTACTTGGAAAAATGCAGACTGCTTCCTACCTTAATCCTATATGAGATAACACTCATAAGATTTAGAGTCTTGAGTAGATTGTCTTTGGAGAGTTTTGAGTTGACCAAAAAGTTGCTGAGGACAGGAAGTATCTTGATATCATCTCTGGGAAAGGACATCAACTATTAGTCTTGAATTACTGCACAAACTTATACAATAAATCCTCACATACTTGCATTACAAATACTAACAACCAAGTAGTCATGATGAAAAGAAAACATCATTTGAAGCATTACTATGGATTGAATGTAAGTCTGGGTGCTTCTAAATCACTTCAACATTATTAATTGACCTAAACACTCAAATGTCAAGTGCAGGACTTCAATTATTAATGGGAATCATAAAGTGTTACAATTAACATGCCAAAGCTGTTTTATAGGTTTATTAATGGAAAAATAAAGCATAATGACAGTGTAACTCAACTGAAGGAAAACAAGGAAGTATATGAGGACCGGAAAGATATAAATAACAATTTTCAGAAAGTATTTACAACAGAATCTGACTTTGAAGAGCCACAAGGACAAGAGATAAATGAGATGTGGGAAATCAGGATAAATAAAGAAGATAAAGGAAATGATGAAAGAATTGGATGAAAGAAAAGCAATAGGACTACTGACAGCAGCCCCTTCTCTGTTCCCTCCTACTTTCTCTATCCTCATTTTCAATCCAAAGCTGACTGTTGTGTATACTATGTGCGTAACGACATTACTTGCTCTCGTGCCCACAATCTTGAATCTTCACAATTTTCTACCATCTGGCTAAGACTTCAATGTCACTCTCTAACTAAATACATCTATGCTGTATATCTCTCAATCAATTCCTCTGAATATGTAAAATTCTTTGACTATTTGACTTCCAAAGTGGAGTACATCCCATCTCACTTTCCTTATGTTTATAAATAAAGATATGATGAGAAAAATTATAACTACAATGATCACACAAAAACTGGAATATGCAGAAGTAATATAGTTCCAACACAATAAAAAAGCATGTGTTGAAATTAGAAAGAATACAGAGAATTGCAACTAAGATGGTGCCAGAATTGGAAGACCTAACATATGAGGAAAGATTAAAAGAAATGCATCTAACAACACTGAAAGAAAGAAGAGAACGAGGTGACTTAATCACAATATATAAATTGATGAACAACCTGGAGGAAACAGATAGAAAAGAAAGGAGAGGCTAGAAATTTGAGGGGACACAAGAAAAAATTGCAAAAAGGAATTTGCTTGAATGATACAAAAAAGTACAGTTTTCCCCAAAGAAGTACAGATACTTGGAATGGACTGAAGGAAGAGGTGATAATGGCAAAGGATGTACACCAACTGAAGGAAAAACTGGTCAAATGTAGATACGGAGACAGGACCACACGAGTGTATCTCAGGCCCTGTATACTACAACTAGGTAAATAGAATCAGATAAAATTCAAGTTACACCTATATCCATGTGATCTGTTGTGGCCCATCTGCATGAATCATGACTGAGGTGTGTTGGTGTGATCTTCTTTACTATAGCAGCACTAGAGTAATGGTGGTATAGTAGCACTCTTTGTAAACATTAGAGTGTCTCACCTGAGTGCAGTTCTGATGGTACAGGACTCCGAGATGTGAGCAAAGAGAGATAACACTTTCCCTGCAATAGTTGACCTTGATTCAGTAGGGGTGAGGAACTTCTCCAAACTTAGATACAGTTCCAAAATTTCAGATGAAGAGGAATCAAAGATCTCCAGATCATTGATCAAAGAAACACTCTGCAGTTGCTTCTGGAGGACAACAGAGTTTTTGTCTGATTTATTGAGGAGGTAATCATAGGCTGCCGTGGTGCACTCCTTCACTTGGTGGTTAGGGTTGTCCATAGTGATGCTGATGAACCTGTAACATAAAAAAGATGAAACACATTCTACATTGACCTGCAATGGAGGTGATATTGTAATAATAATGGTGACGAGCCTCGTTACACTTGTAGAACAGTCAAGCACACACACACACACATTCATTGATGGTACAGTGTGTGGTTGTTTGTGAGGTAAGGGTTAAGTTAAGGGTGTTAGTAGTGTTGCCTAATAATATAAGTGAATCAAGACGTTTATCATAAGATGTTGATTGACAATTTGCTACAAGTGTTTGAGACCACAGGTGAATAAACATTTCAACAAAATGTGACACCATACACAATGAAAACAAACAATGACATCCATCATTTGAATCCAACTGAAAACATTGTTCTTTCTATGGTAAGGCGACCAGAACTGCATCTCATACACAAAGTGAGGTCTAACCAAACTGATATACAAGTGTAACATTATTCTGTATTTATGGAGGAGTGAGTTAATGCAAAAAAAAGTAAGCACCAGACATCAAAGGTCATACTATGGCGGTATGTTAAGCTAAATGGCAGACGGCAGAGTAAAGAAATAGCAGCAAGGCAAAGTATGGGGACGGAAAGAACATTTAGTTATAGTGAAATGGTTACATCAAATGGAGGATGTGGCTTTGTCAAAGAACAACAAAACAATAGCCATAGTGGGATTTAGAGTCATCACTAAAAACAGGAGTGCAATTGGCATGAATAAAAAAGTGTTCAAGAAAAAGGGATCATAAGGTGTAAGGTGGTGTATCAGACTTGGAAGAACAAAGATAGAGAGTAGACAGCGGAGGTCATTTCTATGGGAGCAGACATTATAGTGGAAAGAAAATTAACAAGTTGTGATAATGGGCGTGTCAATATGTGCATGCCTTTTCTTTAATACTAGGTGCCAGGACAGATGGGTGAGGCAAGCCACTTAATACATGCTGGGGCTCACCTCACTCTAGCCATTTTACATGTGTTCGATCAAAGAGTGGAGGTAGGTGACAGGTTGGCGTAGGTCAGATCACGGTTCATTTACCTGTCCTCTGCAGGTCCTGGGGTGTTGCAGATGCCTTTGTAACAGTTTCACTTTGTTTTTCTCAAGTTGTTGTTATTAATGTTGTGTTTGTGGTGTTGTGTTCATAATAGCAATAATAGTACAACGGTTATGACAAGGTCGGTTTCAAATTGTTTTACACATTCCTATGTAACAAGTCACTCGCTGTACTGTACGTAAACACTTATGTTATTCGTAACTACATTGAGCGTTCATGTAATGCACTACGATGTTTGTACGTCCACTTAATACTGAATACGCAGGTAATTTTGAGTTGGTTTCGTTCAAGTCACACAAACATTTTAGTTAATGGGCGGGAGTCAGTTCAGATGTTGTCGGGGGAGTTTTGCCTTTACAACGGCACTCATCTGTCGTCTCAATTTTTACGACTGTATTTACTTTCCTCTTTTCTGTTTTCTTCTTAACTATTCACTGTGCTCATGTTATTAATTTTCTTTGACTTTCTTGTTTAGAGTTAATGTCAGTCCTCTTTCTTTTATTTTCTCTTTTTTTTCCAAATTTGATGTAAGTATTCTTTTGTTCTTTTGATGTTTTCCTCTTGGAATAATAATTGTCCCAAGATATTGTTTTCGTTTTCTATATATGGACGTTGCAAGTTTATATTTTTCTTTCTTTCCTCCTGGAAAAGAGGACACCATAACATAAAATGTTTTATGTCTTCTAGTTCTGCCCCATACATGTCATATTTTACTTCACTTCCACTGAATCTTCTTCTATTATTCTCTTTTATCTTGATGTGTTCGTCTCTCTGTCTCCTAAACTCATAAAACACAGCCTTACAATAGTTTATTATATATGTTAATATTGTCGAAAAAAATCCTTGATTAGAAAAAAAAAAAAAAAAAATTCTTTGTAATCTAACGCAGTTGTGGATTTACCGGGGGGGGGGCACGGGGGCATATACACCCACCCCCCCAGTCGGGTTCCCCAAATATTTTTCAAACACATATGGGCTATATGGGCTATATGCCCATATAACCGGAGTTGACGTAGGCGGACTATGCTGGTAATAGGCCTTGATTCAGTCTCACGGAACAGTCGCTGGCCTGATTTGACACAGTCATTGCAACGATACCCATGATACTGTGAAGGCATTTATTACCAAAGACATCAATTTGCCTCTTCAGATCGGATCTTTGTCCGTCTGCACAGGTATCGACAACGCCAGATACTCGTGCTGAGTGAGTCCATAACACCGTGGGTCAAGCCAATCCGCCGTAAGACTTCTTGATGTGACCCACCACTATTATGGACCACGCTACCAAGGTATTTGAAGCTGTCCAAGATATCGATGTCCTCGCCACACGCATGAATAGACTGTACTGTTTCATCTAGAAAGCCTTCAAACACCTGCACAGCTGAACCTTATTAATATTAGTCTTGGACCAGAAGACCTGAAGATTGGGTGAAGAGTGAGAGAGGGGTTATAGGTGACTGATCTGGTAGTTCACAGAGCCATTTGCCCAGTTTCTTTTTGAAAGACTCAGTGGTGATTCCACTTAGGTCTCTTAATGCCTGAGGCAGGCAGTTGAACAATCGAGGTCCGCTGTGGGTGGGTGAAGGAGTTGTGTTAGCGTCCTCACTCGCTGTATCTTGCCGCTGGTCCCTCGGATGTAACAGAGTCTGCCCAGTCATGGATTTAGGCTCACTGTGATGCCAAGACTCGGTACTCTGCCTTCTAACATTTTCCACACATAGTGGATGATGTATAGATTTTTTGAAGGGAGAGAAAGGGTACGTGTATGAATGGAAGGTGATGAACAGAAGTAGAGAAGGGTTCAAATGAGATGTGAGAAAGTGGAAAAGTGAGATAGACAGAACAGTGAAAGGTGTGGGACTGAGTAAGTGGAAGACCGAGATGGAACGAAGAAAGACTTCGGAATGGTACAGAGAGAAAGAGGCACCAATGTATGTAAGGTGGTATGATGGAAGCCTGGGTGGTGATTTTCTCTTCCGAGCTAGGGCACAGTGTATGGATGTGAATGCAAGGAACTATAGATGGTCAGAGTCCCGTAGCAAAGTGTGCCAGATGTGTGACATGGGAGAGGATGAGACGGTAGAGCATGTGGTACTGCTGGAATGTGAGAAGTATGACCTTGACAGAATGGAAATTATGCGTGTGATTCTGAAAGAAATGGGACGTGAAATGAATGAAGTGATTGAAAGAACTGGAAAGGAATGGATGGTATTGTTGCTGGGACTGTGTGGGCCGGGAGACGAGTACAAGGATGATTGACGTTAAATAAATGTAGTGATTGAAAAAACTGGAAGGGAATGGATAGTGTTGATGGGACTGTGTGGGGAGACGAGTAGCCTACAAGGATGATTGACACGGTGAAAGAGTTTCTGGAAAAAATGTGGTATGCGAGATCTAGGTACTAGGGCATGTATTTAGAGTATGCATTTTTTTCAGTGTGCTTTCCAATTTTGTTTTCTTTTTTCTTTTTCCCCCCCACAGGACCTGGCGATACAAAGGGCTGACTTGAGGGAAACTGATCACCCGTGACATCTTGATCTTGATCTTGATGTCACAGGAGGTCTGGGTTACCCCAAAAACCAGGCCTTTGAATCGGCAGCACCTGTGAAAGAAAACAGCAGAAAAAAGAAAAAAAAAAAATACTCAGCAGAATTACTTCTTAAATCTAACACTCCACACTTTTTCAAGGAATTCTTTCACAGCCTCTATCATTCGTCCATTTGCCACACCATTCAGTCCCAACAGCAGCACCATCCACTCACAACCAGTCCTTCCACCCACCACATTGATTTCACGCCCTAATTCATTCAGAAACACTCTCATCATATCCGCACGTGCTCTCTCATACCTCTTGCATTCTAACATCAGATGCACCACAGTCTCATCCACACCCCTGTCACACATCTCACACTCTTTCCTCCTATCCTCTGACCATCTGTAGGTCCTATCATTCACTTCCACACACTGTGCTCTCACTCTGAACAGAAGGTCACCACCTAGGCTACCATCATACCAAACTTCATGCTTTGGAGCCTCTTTCTCCCTATACCACCTCAGAGTTTCCTTTCTATCCATCCTATTCTTCCACTCGCTAAGTCCATCCGCTTTCACTGCTCTATCTATCTCCCTTTTCCATTTTCTCTCATCCCACTCTGCCCCCTCTCTGTTTCTATCTGTCATTCTCCATTCAACAACATTCTGTCTATCCTCAAAAGGTCTGTGCACCCTCCTAACTAACATACTATTCTTATCTATCATTTTCCCACATTTGTTTCCCCATTTGCTATCTCCTAGAGTCCACAAGTATACCTTTCTTGCTAGTCTTGTTTCATTCATTCTCTCTAATCTCACTTTATATCTCGGAGTTGCTTTCATCTGCCTTTCCCTAAAAGTGCTCCACCCCATATCCCCTCTCAGTGCGTCTACTGCTGCATACCTAGGTGCATTCAGAGCCATTCTAGCTACCTTGTTTTGTCCCACCTCTAACTTTTCTATCTCACTCTCATTCCAAGCCATTACATCCATACCATACATGATACTTGGGACAGCCACACTCTTCCACACTTCCCTCAGTACCTCATACTTGCATGCTCTCATTCTTGCTGCACTCCCTAGGCGACCCACCCATTGATTCGTCATACTTATCTTTTCATTCTTTGCTCTCTCACATCCATCTGTACTCATCCACACTCCTAAGTACTTGTATTCTTTAGTCTGTTGCAACTCCTTTTCATCTAACATCCAGGTGGTATTACACTCATTCTCTAACCCATTGACTACCATTATCTTACTCTTCTCACTACTGAAGCTCACTCCAAAGTCTCTTCCATACCCTCCTATCACATCTAAAACACTTTGTAGTTCTTCTGCCGATTCACTCATAACAACCACATCATCCGCATATAGTAACATGCATATCTTGTCCTCTCCAACTTTCAC
The DNA here is from genome assembly GCA_029783475.1 of Metacarcinus magister. NCBI lineage: Eukaryota > Metazoa > Arthropoda > Malacostraca > Decapoda > Cancridae > Metacarcinus > Metacarcinus magister. Next base: position 121,580 of record JAPQNM010000216.1, read on the forward strand.
TCCCACATTCATTCTTCTTATCCTGGCAGCTAGCTCTTCAGTATATAAACTAAAAAGGGTTGGTGAGAGGCTACATCCTTGTCTAACACCTCTTTCGTTCTTCACCCAGTCTGTCTCACATCAACCATCAAGATCAAGATCATGAGTGCATGTGCCAGCGTCAGTAGGGTGTGCAGGGCAGCGTTGTGTTTATGTGCAGTGGTGGTGGTCACATTTGTTGTATTGTCTACTGCTGCTCACCACGATCACGGTCAGTACACACTGCACTAGTTGAAACGCCATTAAAGATAAAGAAGAGTTGTGGATGCCGTTCTTAAGGCAATATTAGTCTCCACGTCTACAATACGACTAATTTGCAGAAAGATTTTAAGAATTTTTTAAAGTATAATGAATCTGGTATTTTTTTTTATGCGATTTGACTGATTTTGGGATTAATCTCTGGGGCAAAGCACTTGTTTCTTAACCCCCCCAAACAAACCTGCAGTATAAAAGAGGTTAATTTTTTTTACATCTAGCTACACCAGAATGCACCTGAAGGTAAAAGTGTAGAATAAGACCTGCCCTTTCTTTTTTCTCTCCTTCCCTACATACTATACATAGTGTACTCAACACATCTGTCAAGGTTGCAGGCGGCGCTCAACAAATTTAAAAAATGTTTCTGCCAATAAAATTTTAAGACCACCATATGTGCAGTTGGTAGCTGACCTTGTATAAGGTGAGTGGTGTGCGGGCCATGACAACAGTTGAAAATGATGAAGGTTGAAAGGTGAAGAGAATGTTGCTCCATATCCTAGGACCACACTCTTTGGGGCTCACTAGTGCATACTTTTGAAACCCTGAATATCATCATTGACTTAGAGCGTGTGAGTGGTGACTGTTGAGTGAGGGTATGAGACTGATGGGTGATGAGTGAGTGAGTTGCTTAGTGACTCAGAATCAGCCTAGTTGGTGACAAGTGCTATTTTCCGCAGACCACGTGTTGTGCCGTTCCTGTGGTGCTGAACTCACTGAGAACACACAGGAGAATTTTGTGAACATCTCAAGCCCATTGTCTGAGTCTTCGCAGCAAGTGAGCATTTTAGGACACCCTCACCTCATAGTACACAGCCTCAGGAACCCAGCTGACGTAGCTTTTGATCTGGTCACTGTGAGAAGGTCAGGCTGCTCTGGAGTGGGAGAGGTGAGCAAAACTGTAATTCATTTGTTGGTTTGTGAGTTTAAACTAAAGTGTTGAGTAGAATGTGGACCCAGTTGAGGTTGTAAGTGTAATATATATATATATATATATATATATATATATATATATATATACATATATATATATATATATATATATATATATATATATATACATATGTATATATATATATATATATATATATATATATATATATATATATATATACATATGTATATATATATATATATATATATATATATATATATATATATACATATGTATATATATATATATATATATATATATATATATATATATACATATGTATATATATATATATATATATATATATATATATATATATATATGTATATATATATATATATATATATATATATATATATAGTATATATATATATATATATATATATATATATATATATATATATATATATATATATATATATACATATGTATATATATATATATATATATATATATATATATACATATGTATATATATATATATATATATATATATATATATATATATATATACATATGTATATATATATATATATATATATATATATATATATATATATAGTATATATATATATATATATATATATATATATATATATAGTATATATATATATATATATATATATATATATATATATACATATATATATATATATATATATATATATATATATATATATATATATATCAGCAAATAAAAAATTTATTTTTGTGCAAAAATGTAAGAGCAGCATTGATTTATTTCTTACTCAACATTGAACCACATATTTGAAATTTGCAAGAATCCATTGTTGAATTGTTTGTTGTACATATTTATGAATATATGTTTTGTTATATAATGATATGATTATATTGGTGATACTATGATAAAGTAACAATTTGTATTAAGTGGTTTTTAAAATTTGAAGACTGGGTCGTGTATGGTGAGGTGTTGAGACAACCTTGACTAGGCTTCACCAAAGGTATGCATTAGGCTATTCACGTGTGTAACAATCATTATGAATTGTTGAGTGTCCATGACTATAGATGATGGTGAATGTTGTTTTCAGTGGTATGGTGAGCACAGTTGGTTCCCTGGCTATCTTTGGAAAGTTTGCACGTGTCCCCGCTGCAGGACACACTTAGGCTGGTAAGTATAAGCACATGGCTGTCACTTACTTACACTGTGGGGCTAAAGCTGACAAACTAATACTTTCAGTAGCCATCAGTCATTTTTAGGCAATAGTAAATGTATCCACTTTCTTTTGCAGGATATTTGAACCTGAAAGCCAAGCCAGTACAACTCACTTTAAAGCTTCCTCAGAGGGTTTCTATGGACTCATTCTGGACAGGCTGATCACTGAGAAATGTAAGTTCGTATCAAAGAATTGGAAATGAATTTAAAGATCCATGTTGGTTCCATTCAAGTATGTCATAACAGATAGCTGAACATGTGATAGCCAAAGTTTAAGTGTACAAAACATTTATTTTTCATGAGGGTGGTGGCCACCATCCAAAGCCCATCTTATGATCAGTTGAAATTGAAAGCATTCATCTTGTTATTTTATGATATACTTTTGTTTTAGTGTGTATTTCTGATTTCATAAGAAAATTCAATCATATAATTTCAAAAACTATCATACAGAGAACATTTTGGAATAGGTATATATGGTATACAGTGCTCGTCATAAACATTGTCGCACCCCTCTCCCACGCTGCGCCAGGTAATATAAACATGTACTGCATCCAAAGAAATTTATTGAACTTACAACTAATACTTTGTTGGCTTCCCTTGACGTCCCCTGCACTCTTCCAAACGGGCTGGAAGGCTCTCTGCAAGCACCATGAGATGCTGGAGAGCAAATGTGTTCCAAAGGTGGTAAAACGCAGCTTGGAGTTTGGCTACAGTTGAACAGTCATGGCTGCGTAACTCCCGTTTTATTATCGCCCACAAATTTTCAATTGGGTTCAAATCCGGGGAATTAGTAGGCCAGTCTTCGAAGAACGGCACACAGCAGTCCCTGAGCCACTGCTTCACTGACTTAGCAGTATGGCACGGTGCACCGTCCTGCATGAAGGTGGAGGCCTGACACATCTCGAAAGACCCCGGTAGATGGTCACACAGAAGCTCGAGGTAGTTCCCCTGATTCATTGTGGTGTTCTTGGGTAACACCACAAGGCTCCCCACCCCATGGTAGGAAAAGCAGCCCCACACCATCAACGAATCAGGGAATCTGGCGGCAGGAGCAGTGTAGCGGGGGTCAAGGGGGTCGCTGCCGGGGCGCCGGTCACTGTGAATCTTGACTCATCGCTCCACATCACGCCACGCCACTGCTCGATGGTATAGTCTTTCATCCTCTCACAAAACGCAAGCCTCTTCGCTTGCTGGGCTACAGTAACCACAGGCTTGGGCCGCGCTGCATAGCTCAGGTACTCGAGGTCGTCGTGGATGCGGCGCGATAATGTCCTCACAGACACATTACTCAGCAATCCCAAGTTGTCTTCCCTGATTTTCCTGACCGATACTCATGGATTGCGTTCGACTTCAATGTGTACCACTCTCAGGGTTCGCACGGAAGTTTTGCGGGTGTTTCCTGGTGGTTTCTTCTTGGCGGGCATTTTGTTGCCGCCGAGTTCAGCCAAACGCTTCACGTATCGTTGAACTTGGCGATCACTGACACCCGTCTGGTCAGAGATAGCCCGTGTGGAGTGTCGAGCCTTGTGGAGAGCTGAGATGGCTGCGATGTCGTCCTGTGACAAGATCTGGTAGTGCACCATTGTTCAGGAAAACAGCTAAGCATCAGAGTAACTGAGAGCCAGTCTGGGGGGTGGTGCGGGAGGACAGCAACAAAGCGCCCGCCAGTTAGAGTGATTGATAGGCTCCTATCACTTTTTCCCGCCTTTGGAAGTTGCATGACACCCAGGCTGAGATGCCAGATGTGTAATAATTTAATTTAAAGCACCCGATGCCCGCCAGGGAAAGCGCGCGTGTTTTGATCCTTCAAACGGATAACGTGGTCTCCGGCGACAATGTTTATGACGAGCACTGTATATGGTGGTGAGTGTGGCACGTTGTCAACCACCACAATTACACTGCTGCTTGCATCACAGAAATAAGGAGGATTTATATTACCAAATATTGGGGCTTGAACATACACATGAGTTATAACATATCCTTCAAATGTATTTCCAGGATTGTCAGATTTTTAATGTTGAATGACTTCTGCCTCACACACATACTTGAATCTGCATCAGGTATTGGGCCAGTAACCTGTCAGTTGCATGTTCTGTGTCATCACACTAATAACCAAAGGGTTGTTGTCTCTACATCCTTGCTTTATTCTACACAACTATTGAACAATGTTTTTACCCCATCCCATTCTCTCCTCTTCCTCTCCACAACTGCATTTCCTGTTGACTTATACTTCAAGTGTTTTGTCGCCTCTCTTGATAGGGTTTAGCAACTCAATTTTTCAAGATGATGAGTGGGTACAGGCATGATCACTTCCTACTTGTGATTACTCAAGTGTTTAGGTAAATATGAATAGGCAAACTTGCAGTTGCTACCATAATTGATATACTACATTGTCATGAAATGAAATAACATTATACAGGAAGTCCTCGCTATACGATAGTTTGGTTTACGTTGAATTCGCAGATACGATACTAGCCAATTAGTACCCTTTTTTTGATTTACGATACTTGTGATTCGCAGTTACGATATTAAAAAAAGGCGCCAAAATCAGCGTGACAAGTTGGGCGTGGCCAAATTGGCGTGGTGGCGCATGCAGCACCACCACGACGCTACGCTATATGCAGCCAACTCCGACAACTAGTCATTCCCGTGCCACCATTACAAACACAGTGAAACCTTGTGCTCGTGATTTACTTCCATTAAACGACAAATTACGTACCATTACCCCTCTACGATGGCCCCAAGACGCAGTTTAAAGGATCCTGAAGGAGGCAGTAAGCCAAAACGCTTGAGGAAAAGCTTGACTTTGGAGGTAAAGCTAGATATATTAAAGAGGAAGGAGCTTGGGGAAGGTTCGTCTGCCATTAGCCGCTCCCTAAGCTTACCTCAGTCTACTGTTGCTACTGTATTCAAGAATTCCGCAGATATAAAGGAGGCAGCGGCAAATGTTTCAAATCTACAGGTAAAATTGCTCACTAAACAACGTGAACCCATTATGGACCGGATGGAGAAATTGCTGAAAATATGGATAGACAGCCAAACACGCCAGCATGTGCCACTCTCTTTGAGCCTCATTTCTGAAAAGGCCCTGTCAATTATCGAAACCCTTAAGGTTGAGATGGGGATCGAGGATGTTCCATTCAAGGCCAGCAAAGGATGGTTTGATCGATTCCAACGTCGGTGTAGCCTGCATAAGGTGGGCTTTGCTGAGGTGGACGAAGATGATGTGGATGACCTGCTACAAAGCCATGCAGAGCCTTTAAGCAAGGAAGAGCTTTTAGAGCCGGAGAGTGCGGTGGCAGATAAAGAAGAAGAAGGTGAACCGGAACCAGTTCGTGGCTTGGACATCAAGACTCTGCAACAAGCACTGAAGCACATTGACTCTGCCATCGAACTGTTGCAGGAGCATGACCCTAACCCCAATAGGAGTAGCAATGTGGCTCATAATTTGGAACAAGACGTCAAAATCTACAGGGAAATGTACGATGTCAAACGAAGAAACGCCAAACAGTCCACGATCTCGACGTTCTTCAAACATGCCAGCCCATCAACATCAACTGGTCCATCCACTTCAACAGAGCAATCAACTTCAGGTTTTGAATCGCCCGCCTCACCCTCCACCTCCGCCTCACCGCCTACGTCGCCCGCATCAGCTGATCGCCTGTCTCCCCTGCCCCCTCCCTCCCCTTACCAAGATGACGACGAGTAAGGGATAGGAGGCCCCTACTGTCCCTTAGCCTCGGGAGGGACAAAGGAAGGGCACCCCTAGTCCTCCAGCCTAGGAGAGGGCGCATGCAGAAGCTTCTCAATACAGTATTACGCATTTTAAGAAAGGTATGTAAAAGATGATTGCATAATTATATTCTTTTCTTTATTTTCTTTATTCAATTTGTTTATTTTTACACTAAGGTATCTGAACCTGAAGGAGTGACTTTGGCAATGTGCTGGAACGCATCCCTATCTAATATATGTAAAAATGGGTTCGGTATACGCTATTTCGGTTTACAATAGGGTTTCAAGGAACGCATAGCTATCATAAAACGAGGACTTCCTGTACTGGTATTATTATATACTTATTTAATGTATATATCAAAATTCGTATATTGCTAACACTAAATCTCTCCATCTATCTAAATACCAGGCCATCATCCCCCTAAAGGGGGTAGTCAAGACAAGGCACATAATTATACCCATGCACACATACATATACACTCCTCTCACTTAGCCCCTAGGCCCCCATAGGAGAAGAGAAGAACACCCCCCAAAAAAAAAACCACTGCCTGTCAGGTCAACCAAGCAAATGGGGATGAAGGCAGGAGTCTTATCCATAACGGTCCCAGGGTTTACGCCTGTCACTTTATGTTTAACTCTCCCTCCCCGCACCCGATATGATTCAAGGGTCACACCATATGAGCAAGAACCTCCTATGAGGGCCATCAAGGCCGTGTTATTCATCTTGCATTCACCACTGTTCTCCATTCACACAATCATCCTTCCTTGCTCCGCAGACATTCCTCTTTTGTTCAACGCTCTTTTCACACCATCCATCCTTGACCTTCCTCAACCTCAAACCTCTCACATCAGATCCAACTATTCTCTTCACCAACTGGTCTTCCTCCATTCTCTCCATGTGTCCAAACCACCTCAACACACTGTTCTGCTCGACCACCCAACTCTTGTAACACCAGTTCTCCTTCGCACCTCATTTCTCACTCGGTCCATACGCATTACTCCACACATACTCCTCAGACACCTCATGCCAGTTACATTTAATCTCTCCTTCTTTGCTACTGCCATACTTGATATTTTAGCCCTATACAGTGCAGTTGTCACAGCTACTCCTTCATAAAACCTTCTCTTTACATTCATTCCCATCGCCCTACAACTAAACATCTGTATTCCTCCCAACACCTTTCCTACATCATTTATCCAACCTTCACCTCTGTCCATTCCTTCTACAGTAGTGTTGGACTCTAAATATTTCAAGCAAGTCGCCATTTAATGCAACATTCATCCTTCTACTACCAACCACTTTGTGCATTTCATTACTCTTATTCTCATTCACTCAAATTCCTCCTCCTACACACTCGTACAAATTCTTCCACCAACTGACACAACTCCAAATCCGCCACTAAAGCCGTATCATCTGCTAATAGTTGCTGATTTACCTTCCACTCTCTATCATCATAATTTACCAAACTAAGTTGCCTACCTAATATTCTCACATTAACTTCCCTTACCCTTTCCATATAAGTATAGAACAGCCATGGTGACATCACACATCCCTGACCTAGTGATACTCAAACAGAAAATCACACACTCACTCTATTTTCCACTCTTACACATGCTCTGCTATTCACCTAGAAACATTTCACACCTTTTACCAGTCTACCACCTCACCCACACAATTGTAGCACATTCCACAAGCCATCCTTATCAATCTTGTCTTATGCTTTATTAATTACCTATTATATTTTTGTAAGATGTTGGTGCAAGTGACCAGGTTGTTATACTGGTGATATCTATGCGGCACAAAAGCATCATTCCTAATGCCATCCATCATGTCCCAAACGTTTCTCATGATCAAGCATCAGTTTTGGACCTGAAGACGATTGGAAACTACTTATAATACAACCATCAATACCTTTCTCTTTACCTCGCCCATATTCCATGTTTTATCTCCATACAATGCAGTCAACACCACAACAAAGCAGAACTTATTATAGTCCTACAAATCTTAACATAGATTCCTGGTGGGACAGAATCCAGTCTTCCCATGGGTCCAACGCTGCCATGTGTACGTGAACTAGCCAGTTAGAACTTGATGTACATAAGTAAAAGGCATATAAAATGCTTTAACGAAAATCTATGCATCATCAAATAAAAAAAACTCATGTATAAAAGAAAAGTTACTGTTCTACACTTACGATATTCATATTCATATTGAAGCACGGCAAACATTTTATACAGTGTTGCTTGGAAAACATTATCACTTTTATCAACGTTCACCGTAGTTCTTATTAAGGTAAATGTTGTAATAACTGTGTTCTAAATACAATATGAAGGAATATAGCAATAAAATGAGGTATTTCGTTAAAGCACTTTATATGCCTTTTATTTATGTACATCAAGTTCTAACTGGCTAGTTCACGAAGACATGGCAGTGTTGGACTCATGGGAATACTGATTCGGCCCCACCAGGAATCTATGTTAAGATTTGTAGGACTATAAGAAAAATAGTGAATGACAAATTAATGACTATAATAATATGCCAAGACAAGACAAGGCACACCAGGGTTCAGGGAGACATTACTCTCCCCTCCTCTGCACCTTGTCTTTAATAGGAGAGGATTCCCAGACCACTCACTCCGTCCCTTTTGTCACCTTTTATGAACCACACGGATTATGATGGTAGAATTTTTGTAGCTCCCACCACAGGACTAATAATACTACTAGATAAATTAATAATATTTAGTATTTTTCTATCTGTTTATTTAAGCAGGCTGTTATCCTTCTAAAGGGGGTAGCCAAGACAAGGCACACACACACACACAAACTATTGAATTAAAATCACATAATATACAGTTTCAGATTCCCTCCTCATTGGCCTTCCCAGGCACCAGCAGTATTAGGAAAATGGCACAAGATGGTGAGGACATGGTGGAGCTTGACACTGAGCTTCTTGAACAGCTTGAGAAAGAGGCAGCTTCTCGATACACTGAGGAAGACACTGACTTCATTGAGGTGAGTGTGTGTATTTTCCTAGTTGTAGTATACAGGGCCCAAGCTACACATGTGGTCCTGATTTTGCATCTACATTTGTCCAGTTTTCCCTTTAGTTGTTGGACACTTCCATTATCAACTCTTCTTTCAGTCTATTGCAAGTACTTTTTTGTGTTTTGGCAAATTTCTTTTTGCAAGTTCAGATCCTCTTATTTACAGCACTAGGTAGGCTTTTTTCTCTGTCCTCACTGCCATATGTATGTGTGTGTGTGTGTGTGGGGGGGGGAGGGGGGGAGTAGGTGTGTTACTTAATTGTATAGAGGGTCTGAGCTACACTCATGTGGTCCTGTCTCCGTATCTATATTTGTCCAGTTTTTCCTTCAGTTGATGTACATTCTTTACCATTATCACCTTTCTAGCCTCCTTTTCTTCTCTGTTAGATTTTTTCTATCTGCTTCCTCGAGATTGTCCCTGGAAGCATCCGTTGTTTTGTGTGTGTGTGTGTGTGTGTGTGTGTGTGTGTTCACACCTTGTCTCAGCTAACCCCCTTTTGACAGATGTCAGCCTGGTATATAAATATATATAATTTTTGTTTCAGCACTGTAAGAAGGGATTGCCAAACCCACCAATACTACCAGCAGAAAGATTTGACCGTAACAGACAGCGCAGAGGCAACTTCAGGCATCAAGACTACAGGAGGGGAGGGAATTTCCGGGATCACAGGAGAGAGTACTCTGACAATAGGCAAGGAAGGTTTGGTGGTAACCATAGAGAACATGGTGATGACAGGAGGATGTACAGGTCTGAGAGAGATAATGAGTATGGAAGAAGAGATTATGAGCCAAGCAAACACCATCGTGCTGGGTCATCATATTAAGTATTGAGGAAACTGATGGTTGGTATTAATGGTCATTCATCAGGAATGTCACACAAGCTTCCATACAAATGTCTTTCCCATCGTTAAAGGTTATTCACATTTATTTTACATTGGATTGCCTGTCTTTGTAAGGCTTTTTGTATTCACAGAATACTGACCATCTATTTAGATTATGAGATATTCTTAAAGTTCCTGCATTGTCAGAGGAAACTGTATGAATCAAAATGTTAATAACACCACATGGGATTTATGATTTATCCAAGTGACTGTACAACTGTTATCCATGCTCTAAGTTGAGCATTATAATATCAATATATTTAGTCATCTTTCCTCTCAGTTTAGTAAAATTGATGTTTAAATTCATGACACTTTTCAGTACCCATATTTTTGTATGTGGAATTACTGTAAGACATGGAAAGTAAAATATTTTTCTAATTTACTTATATTATATTAAACCTTGATCTCCAAAAGTAAGATTTGGTGAGTTTATGAAGTACGCATGCAGCAGTAACGTAACTGATTCTTATTATTATTTTTTCTTCCGAGATACCCTTTATGGTGTAAGCTATGATTAAGACTACCACATTTTGTACAGAAATGTGGATTGATGTTGATAATATTGACGAGAAATAAATGTAAAATCAACGTGTAACAGGAAACAAGTAGCTGATGAAGTGAAGATTGTTGTAGCAGCAGGTCAAGTGGTTCCTTGGGACTGTCCTTCAAAGTACTCAATGATTTCTGAAACAAACATATTATTATTACTCTGTTTTATACACCAATGGAAGTAACAGGTCAAAATACAAAATACAGTAAGGAGGGAGCAGAGTATCCTTATAATGATTCTTTAAAGCGAGTAACAAAAAGGAGTAAATGGAGGAATACCAGGAGAGGATTAAGGATGGGTAGAATGTGTTGAGAGACAGTGAGAAAGGTGATGAGGAAGAAGAATGGCAGCTGTTTAAGAGTGCGAGGTGAGGTTGGGTAAGAAAGAGGAGTGAAGGTGTAAGGTTGGATGTAGCAGAAAAGAGGTATGTCCATGGAGTGTGGCTGCAGAGGAAGGATGAGGTGAAAGTGTGAAAGATACAAGGAAAAGAGAAATCAAGCTAAAAGGGCTGTGCATGTTGCAAAAGAGTGCAGATGGAAGTTATCAGTCATTTTTCAACCCCACCTTTCATGAGAATAAGATGTTCTGGGAAGAGCAACAGAGGATAAAAAAGAGAACATCTGGAAATGAAGAAAAGGTGAAGATAGGGAATAGTACAATGTTGGTTGAAAAGGAGGCAGTTAAGGAGAGATGGGCTGAGTATTTTGAAGGTCTGTTAAATGTAAAGGAAGATGGAGAGACTGAGATTGTTGCAGTGTAGCGCTAGAGGACCCTTTTAACCTCGGATCAACACCTTGGGCAGCTAGGCAAGGAGACCAAAATGAGGGTGGGTGAGTTAAAGAGTCATTACCTCCACCCATTCACTGAGGCTGAGTAAAGAACAAGGAAGCAAATAAACAATAGAATAACTATCACCAGAGTTTAAGTACCTACGTGTGTGTGTGTGTGTGTGTGTGTGTGTGTGTGTTAGGGGAACAATCCTATCATCAGAGTGTATGTACTGTATTTGACGGCTTATAAGACTTAGCCGTAAAATGTCCCAGAAAATCATCTTGCGTCTTATAAAGTGAAGGGCCAGCTTTGGGTTAGTGGTAAATGGAGTTCTAGTGGTAGAGTGGTGTGAGGCTTCAATGTAAACAAGGTGGTGATCATTTCTACACCAACAACGACAACTCTTTCCTAAGGTGACAATGTATAACAGTAGCACTCACTGGTACTTCATATAAAACAACACCTGTCAGGAAGAAAATGAAGTAATAACACTTAATCAAACATGTACCTAAACAAACTAGAGGACAGTTGTACACTAAACTTGACGCCACGTGCAACACCCACTGGGTTTCCTTAGTATGAAGAATGTGTCATTAGTAGTAATACCATTGATGCCATGAAGGATGATCTTTTATATTAAGGTAATGACCTGATTCTGATGACTTTGAGGAATGCATGGATGATAGTGACTATGATTTTGTATGATTTAAACATGAATAAATATAAATATGAATTTTATGATGAATAAAATAAATTTATATTCACACTTTCTTTTGTTTTAAAAATGTACTAAATATTTCAACTAAATATATGATTTAGAGAATAAAGTAAAATTATTTTCACACTTCCTTGTTTTAAAAATCTACTAAAATATTACAACAACAATTATGATGTAGAAAGATATAAAATATTGTGATTTAATAATGATCTGAATACATATGAAACTTTAAAAATGACCTCATAGTGATAGTGATTGTGGGGAGAACCACGAATGTCAAGTGAAAACCCTTCACCTCACAATCGTTGTTTAAACCTGTTTATTTATTTATTTTTTAAATGTCTGCCCAAATTAAGGTGTCTTATATGCCGTCCTATACGGTACATACGTGTGTGTGTGTGTGTGTGTGTGTGTGTGTGTGTGTGTGTGTGTGTGTGTGTGTTGGGTATTTTAGCCGTCACATAAGCCCTTTTAAGAATCTACAGTAAATAGATTAAAACTGAAACATCCCAAAATAAATATGTACACACACACACAAAAAAAAAGATTAATAAATAAACAAATGAAATAAAATAAAATAAATAGTGAGTATGAGGAGTCAAAGGTATAGATAGCAAGATTAATTAACAGTCTTATTACAGTGATGCATTACACATTACGGCTCCAAGTTAAAAAGTTGTCGGCATTAATAAATAATAAAGAGAAATATAAAAATATTACTGATAAGAACTATGCATACATTTTAAATTGATTGTACTTACTCTTTGCAATATCTTTGTATGCCTGAGTGATAGCAGTGTCCGGTGCTTGTGTGAAAATGTTGATGCCTTCATCACATGCCTGAGCCACTCTGGGGTCCAAAGGAAGCCGGCCAAGCAGCGGCACTCCTGTATCCACTGCTAACTGTGTCCCGCCCCCGGTAGTGGCTGGGAAAATGGCTGTCTCAGTCTGAAATTCATGGATCATATAAAAAGGTAGAAATGACAGGATTTACTAAAGCTAGCTAACCTCATAAAATATTTGAAGCTTTTTTTCCTTCTAATATTTCACCATGGCAGGATAAAAAAAAAAAAAATTTTCTCCCTTCCCTTCATGTCATTAAGACAGGGCAACTTTTGTATTGTTTGTCAAAATATCTTGTGCTCTGAAACAACATAATATATGAAAACATATGTGATTGTTAGTCTTGATTGAATTGAAAGAATTATATGATCATTGTTGAACCAAAATCATGTGTGATTATAATATTTTGACTGGTAACTCTTACAACCCATGACCTTGGAATAGAGAGATGCAGTCCACTCACCTTACACTTAGGACACACAAAGGTGGTCATATTCTCCACTATGCCAATGATTGGAATGTTCACTTTCCTACAGAACGTTATTTCCTTTCTCACGTCCAACAGAGCCACTTCCTGGTGATGGAGAATTAGATGGTACAAAGGTAAAACTGCGTTCAATTCATAGATGAGAGAGTTGTTACATTAATCTCAAATGTCAACCAACACTATAGACAGACGGATCACCTTCTATGGTTCTCTAAAAGTTGTCTCATTCAAATGTTTACTTTATAATTCCCAAAAGTAAAGAAAATTTTCAATGATTGGTGTTAGTAAAATTGAAAATGTTTTACAGATATGGAAATATTGTGCATATGTTACTTGAATGTAAATTGATAACTAAACATTCAGTTCTTTTATTTTTCTGGGAAGCGATAATCTTATGTACAGATATACATGTATAATATGACATACATTACATAATAAACTCAAACCATTAAACTATGAAAAGGGAAACTAAAAGAACTATGTATATATCTTTAAGGAAGTTAACTGGAAGCAAAATCTGACAGGAGCTGTCATACATGTTCTGACAGAGGAGTATGCACTACAGCATACCTCTGTAGGTGTGTGTGTGGTGAAAGGTAATAAAAGTTTCTTTTTGTGTTAACGGGTGTGTGTGTTGCACCTTATGTTGCCGCTGGGTGCAAGCACACTGCTTCCTCTGCTGCCAAAAACACCTTTAACCACCTTAAGGAGAAGATCAAGATACTACACCAATACAGGGAGGGCAAGTCCTATGCTGAAGTGGGATGCTTGTTTTGGGGTAAATATGAGCATTGTGCAGCACATGGAAAACAAATATGGAAACAATTCTAGGGCACACCAGCACACCACTGAGTGAAGCATGTGTGTCCCAGGAGCAGGACAAAGAACTAGTCATGATGCAGAATGGTTTCTTTGTGTGAATACAGAACTAATGCCAAAAATGGCCACCTGTGGACACCTACTTTGTAGTTTTTTGGCCATGAATTGGTTGAAACAGATTATTCATGAATTTCATATTTTTGCAGAGGTGTCTGTCCCCTGTACAAAGCCAATGTTGTGGGATGAGTATTCTCATACTACCTATCACAATACAATAGTTGCAACATCATCCGTGCAAACCGTCTATGACAACTAAGGGAGTAAATCACCTGAGGAGTTGTCACCACCACAGCAGCAACAGGTGGTGCTGCAGACAAGTACTGCACGATGCTAAGGTGCTCATCACTGGTGCCGGGTGGAGTGTCCACCACCAAGTAGTCCAGGGAACCCCAGTCCACATCACGCACAAATTGTTTGATCATACCTACAATAAATTCCTTTGGTCAGTCATTCTGCCTCAAATTTAACACTCGGAATACAGTAAACTTTTACTTATTTCATGACAGTTCATCAAAAACCACCTTTCCTCTGCTGGTCTCGGGGTGATTATTTTGATGAAATCATTGTAATTCATAATTCTTTATTCTGACTTTGTATGGTAGAGCAGCTACTAATGGATCAATGGATTGACTTCATCAAACACATTCCTTGCATACAACAAGACTGGTGGAATTGATCAACAAAATAAGTAAGTATATGAAGAAAAAAAATCTGAAATTATGAAAGTAAAAGAAAATGACTTCCAATTATACATGGAATGATACAGTTTGATCTAAGTGTCAATATAAAATGTAACCAGCTTACCATTCTTTTTAGGACCTCTCCAAATGACAGCATCATCACCACTATTGAGTAGAAACCCAATGGACATGACAGCAAGGTTATCAGAAACATACTGAAAAAACACATATAATACAAAAGTTATCTATCTTAAGTCAAAGAACAAACATGTGAAAAATGTACTAAGGCAAGTTTGTTAGCCGAGTAACAAGATATAAAACAAACCCGAGGCACAGTTAAGTAGCAGTGAAACCAGCCATCATTAGTATCACTAATGAATGATACTCAAGAACAAGACCTGGCATGAAGACATACTTTTGATGGAAAATGAAGGGGAAGTAACTGAAATACTTAGTTGAGGTTATGGTACAAAATGTGATGTTAGAATACAGTACAGTACAGTTGATACATACAACAGGGGACCAGCCTGCACCTGAAGAATGGACCTTTTCCTCTGCAGCTCCTAACACTCGTGGCTGAGATGGTCCACAAATGTCAATATCAAGGATCCCTACCTGGCAGGAACACAACAGAGGAACAATGTTAGCATAACAAAGATAACACTTGTACAAAGTGTGGCAGCAAGCACCAGACATCAGAGGTGATACGGCGCTATGTTAATCTAAAAGGTAGACGGTATAGTAGAGGTGATGGTAAGGCAAATTATGGGGAGGGAAAGAGCAATTAGTTATAGTCAAATGGTTAGATCAGATGAAGGATGTGTGTTTGTTGTAGGAAGAAAATTAAGTTGTCTAAGTGGATATGTGGTGATAGAAGAGTTAAGTGGGGGAAAGCTGTAGCTCGTGCAGCAGTGTAACAAGGACAGAAAAAAGCAGAATGTGGGGTACAGAGAGGGGAGTATTACAAGTCATACAAAGGGTCAGTGTAGAGTGTGTCATAAGATAAGAGTGAGTGAGGTTAGTGTGGCCAATACATAATTGTGTAAGTGCAGTCTCCCATCGTCTATTCTTGTGGCCTGGGTCTGACCAAGGAGAGGTGGAGGGTTTAACTGCACAAAGTTTATTATTTGAGAGATCAAACCAGAAGAATTGCCAACGTAGATAAAAAATTATTTGAAATTTAAAATTTCTAAAGATGCAAAAAATCCAACCTGAATTACGCTTTATTTTATTTATTTTAATTTTCATTCCAATGTTGTTAGGGTTTGTTTTCCTTTCTGTTATAACTAATCATTATGATGCTTAACAGCCAAGATGACGTCACATATCCAAGCCTAACATGCCATGCACACTGAAACTCAAACAATTCTCCTTTCACCTTAACACTCCTATACAATATTTTTGCTCCAACTAGTACACAAGCATCCAAATACGTTATGCACTGAATACATACATATAGATATAAACAAAAGCATTCACTGCAGCACAATGTGATGGTGATAAATGAAGTACTATCAGTATGTGGTAATTGTCTCACCTCTTTGGAGTCATCGAGAGCCAAGGCACGGCCAAGCATGGCACTCACAGTGGACTTGCCCACCCCACCCTTGCCAGACAGCACCAGCACCTTGTTCTTAATGGATGACAGACGTTCCTTCACCACTGCCAGATCTACAGAACACATCAAATAACTACAATTCTGATACCTTGACTCTATACAAAAATTTGTAATCAAATCAAAACCATAAATGTGTATCTGTACATTGACAGAAGAAGGAAGGATGATTATGATACAATAGTTGCCTTGCAGTACATCATATAAACATATGGTGTAGTTGTGTTAGTGGTGGATGTGTGTAGGTATTGCACAAGTTGTCCAGTGCCTGTGTTAGTGTTACAACAACACATGTGAGTAGTAGTTCTAGTGCACATGAAGGTGTGGAAATGGGAAGGTTTGTTGTCATTCAGTTCATGTTTAAAAAATCACAATATCTTTATGAACATAAAACTTAAGGTGTTTAATGGAAGTCAGAACTTTAACTTTTATGAGTTTAGAGTTTAAAATACTTAAAAGTAAGTAGTATATATCTTACAATAAAAATTACCCAAGAAAAACATCTTAATTTAAATGAAATCCATCTAACCCCCATTCCAATACAAGTGTTGGTTACCAAACAGTGTAGTGCACGATGCTCTCAGAGAGGTACCCACGGGAGGGATGATGGCCCACTACAACCTTATCAATAACCCTCCATACCTCCTCTCTCACTGTTTCAGATTTCACTAACATTGAACAGTACCACCACTCTACCCTCTACAGACTCCATCTATAACTTGTCACACTACACTACAACCAATTCATAAGCTTATTCAATATTAGACAGAAATAATGAATTCAAACAACCTAGCATTGGAGTTGTTATCTGGGAAGGGAACCAGAAACGTCCACAGTCACACCGCCAACAACACTGTCTTCATACCTCTTACAACTTTTAATTTTACATACTATCAACATCTGCAACATTCAGTATTGTACCAAATTTCATATCAGTGGAACATCACTTCCATTTCTCGAAGTCTTACCTCCATTTATCACTGACACTAATCTTTATTCTGTTCTTTTCTTTAACTTTATCTTCATTTTCAATCATAATCTCATTTTGATGTCCTGTCCTGTCACAACTGTGCTACTTCACATTAACAACCTTACGCTCAACCATTACATTTTCCAAGGAATGAATGTTGCTTTTGAATGAGCAGGGTTCCCACTCTTTCATTAGAACAAAACTCCTGCAAATATTCTTCTTTGGACTTTGATGCTTAGCAATGTTCATTCTTCACCTCAATTGTTACTGTTACTGTCATCCTTTTATTGTTTGTTTGTTTAACACTTCGTGGATGCCAAGGTGAATGGACAAGGGTGATATCAAACCAAAAACACCAAAAGTAATGGCAGAAATACAAGTAAAATGACCAAGAGTTGTACGAGGGACACTTTCACAACTACACCAACAAACCAACTGAGCAAACAAATGCAAAATGTACACCTGGCGTTTGTTCAAATTCCAAGAAAGTGTTCAAATCTGGAGGAAAATATTCTAAAAAAAAAAATGTTTGAATTCCAAGTTGTTCAAGATAATGGATGTTCGAGTTGCAGGGAATCAGTTTGTTGAGATGCATTCCTTTGGGTGAATCAGGTGAAAAGTGGCAGAGTGTGTTCAGTGCATTTAGGTCATGATATATACAAATAAATAAAAAAAATAAAGCCGTGTAGGTTAGGTTAGGTACACACTGTAAAACACATACCTGGGTCAAGTTGAGCAGCAGGTCCAGAGGCACATACCTGCTGGTTAGGACAGCCAGCGCATGCATCAGCCTTGCCTGCACCCTCACTGTTGGTTCCAGGACAGTCTGAAGATTTGTCATTAATTAAGGAACATGCATGCTTTATCTACGGCAAAACAAAACTATTAAATATACGATATAGGTATGATGAATAATTGTGTAGTGACTTGTTAGTTGAAGAGGGGCAGTGAGTGAAGTGACCAACGCTGCTACAATGAACATCTTTCAAATGGGAATGGAACAGGATAGTCCAAGGAACCACTGATGGATGGTTAGTTGCAGGCTTTGTCAACTTGTTCATAGGACTTTAAAAAAGTATACAAACCTAAAAAGATAAATCTGTATATAATTCCAGTGTAGCTATGAATTACAAGAGTAATTCATGATAACTCAGTCCAACTTTTTAATGAATTACAATGGGTATTCATTAGTAATTAATGAGTTTACATCGGGGATAGGTTCCTGAAAAATAACCAAAGAGTGTGACCAAAAACCTGATAGGCCTAGTTTGGCATCACCCTTTGCTCCCGCCTCAAGATGCTTCCAGCTGACTACAGAGAAGTGCAAAGCTTTGTGCCAAGGTGCAGAACATTATAATGAAAGCTTACATGTAAACCTGGGGAACATGTGGGATTTGGATGTTTTTGGGTGAAGGAGACAAGACTATAATTAATTTACCAGTAGGTAATATGTGGCAACAGCACACCACATATTGCACTCATCTTATTCATTCAAGGGGCATAATGGACCTAATGATGGGTGCAGGGCAAAGCCCACGGGACCCCTGCAACCGGAATGGTGTGGGAGGATCCCCTCGCCCTAGTTTTTATTCTGTGGATGGCTGAGGGGCTGCAGAAACGGTGCCTACCCGCGGAATCAGCTTGGGTGTAAATCTCAGGCGGGTTCTGCGTGTGGGCTCTTGGAACATACTAACCCTCTCAGAGGACCACCGACTACCTCATTTATCGGATGAGCTCAGTAGGCTGAGGATGGATAGTGGGACTCTCTGAGACAAGGTCTGGCAGCAGGTGAACAGCTTGAAGCCTGCAGCCCCGGAGCCAGTGGCCTGACACCTGTGAAATGGGAGGCAAATTCTTCCCACAAAAAGGTGACAACACCAACACAAGTGTTCAGGTCCACGTCATCAGGTGCACAAGCCCCAATAAAAGGAAAATATATAAACTGACCAGCAGCCAGCTTTACCTCGAAGGTGGTGATGGGTGAATACATATCTGTGACTTGAATGATTTTGCCTTGCAGCTTCACATTGAGGTCATTTAGGTGCGTAGTGATATCTGTGAGCAAGCCATTGCGGGTTGGAAAAATAATCAGCAACGGGGAGGTTCTTTTGACGGAGGAAGGTGGCAATCTCCTGCTGCAGGTCACACACGCGGGACAGCGTGACTCCATGACTTTGTCTGTTAGTGCCTAGAACTGGTGGTGGTTAAGGCTGCGTCACGTGGCATGTAGTCATTTTCTCCCTGGTGCTTATGTGGTGAATATCTCAGTCATACAGACTTACTCCGCGCTAACCGCCGCAATCACGTTGAGAGGCGCCGACTTACTCATTTAGTTGGCTAGGTTGTTGCGGGCCGGATTGTTATATAAATATCAAGGAGGGTGACAGGCCATGAGTTCAGACTCTGTGGGCCAGGTCTGGCCCGCGGGCCGGAGGTTGCTGACCCCTGGGTTGGGGGTTCTGGGGGGCCGTAGTTAGTAGATTTACCTAGAAAATATCAAATGTTTTTTTGTGTAAATCACTGTATTTCGTCTTCCTCCCTAAGTCTTTGAAGGTTGGTGCTTCGAAAAAGGCTCGGCCAAGAGGTTTTAACACGATTTGGGTGGTCTGGAGGCCTTGCCCCTTCAGCTAAAAGGTTTTTACGTGGGTTCAGTTAAGGTTAGGTTAGCGTTATGTCATTGGGGGGATCTGGTTCGGTTATAAAAGATTTTTATATTTTGTTATCACCAAAAAATAGGATTTTCACCTTAGAATTTTTTCCGGAGTTCCATAAAGGGCCCATATTTGCTTCCCCCAGATGTGCCCAAGCTTGCTGGTATATTGGGTAGGGAACGAGCAGTAGTTATGCAGATTTATCTTAATATTTACCGATAATTCAGCCTTGTGATTGCCCGCTAAGACACTAATAATACCGTTTTGTTACAATACGCGACGCACAGAGAAGCTGAAGTTTAGCCTAAATTTTACAAATAACAAAACCAATCCACCTTAACCTGGTGGGACCACTTATAACATCAACTCACATTAGTTGTCACATTATGAATACGTACGTTGAGGTGCATCGTGTGGGACAGTGTTCATGGTGACTCGACTGTCTTGTGCTCGTGTTGTTGTGTTGTGACAGTCCGTTATTAGAGTCCCTTAATCAGTCGATCCTTTAGTACTGTCCTTTCTCCTTTGACTCGCTAAGGCACGTAACACTGTCTTCATGGCCGATAGTTTATCCATCTTATCTATGCGATAATGCGATGGATTCTATATTTTAATACTCTAGACAGCACTTCTTCACATCTCAATACTATTTTCTGGTACTTTATGTTAAAAGCTTGCCCTTGTTTTGCTTATTTAATAACAACGACTTAGGAATTTTAGTGTCGTGTCAACACAAAACAGCTACGTTACGTCAGGCAACACATACATGAAAGCTGGATTAAAATTCACATCAGGAACACAGGAATTTATGGCAATAGGAATAAGGAAGATAGGCATACAGGAATATACAGTTTTAATATCAAGGAGAGCGCTGTAAGTTACCAGAAAGATACTTTAATTTTTCTATTAAGTTTGTAAATATACAAGGACTCACCAAAGCAAAAGTACCTAAAATAGATCAACTTATAAAAAAAGTACTATTTTACATCTTCACCACAATGCTCTAGAGAATTCAGGTTTATATTTTTGCATTACCTGATGCATTTTGAGAAGGTTTTCTTTAATTACATTTCCGTCGCAAATTCTTAGTTTGTCAGATATTCAATGTTTTCTGTGAGATCTTCTCTTCAAACAATAAAGTTTAGTTTTGTTTAGAACATAACAACACAAGAAATGAGGAGACTGCAAGAGGCCAGTTAATGACCTACACGAGGCAGCTCCTTGTCTCCCACCCTTGGAATAATCCAATATTTAGCCATCCCACCTGTCATCCCTATCCATACTCTGATCCAACCGTCTTTTAAAGCTACCTATTGACTCACCACTTACTCCGTGTCTACCCAACCTATTCCAATCGTTCACCACTCTGTTAGTGAACCAATATCTACCTATGTCTGTCCTGAATCTAAGTTTTTCTAGCTTGCACCCATTTCCACGTGTCCTATCCTGACTACTAAATTATAAAACCTGATCAATGTTTCCCTTATTAATTTCTTTTACCCATTTGAAAACCTCAATCATATCCCCTCTTGCCCTCCTTCTCTCTAGCCCCTGAATCATCTTAATCATTCTTCTCTGGACTGCCTCCAAGGAGCCTATATCCTTTCTATAATAAGGGGACCAAAACTGAGCTGCATAATCTAAGTGGGGTCTTACTAGCGCTAAATACAACCTCAGAATGACCTCAGAACTCCTATTTGTCACACACCTACTAATAAATCCCAGTATCTTGTTGGCCCTATTTCTAGCTATAATGCACTGTTCCCTGGGGTGCAAGTCACTGCTTACTTGAACTCCTAAGTCCCTCACACTATATGACCTTCCTAAGGTAGTGTCATTTAATGTGTATATAGTCTACAGGCCTATTACCTTTACCTACGTTCATAATGATACACTTGTTAACATTAAACTGCATCTGCCATTTCTCTGAACACTCGTACAGCCTATTTAAGTCATCCTGCAGCATCCTAGCATCATCTAAATTCTTTACTGGTCTTTCTATCTTTGTGTCATCGGCAAATTTACTGATATCACTGTTTATTCCTGTCTCTAAGTCATTTATATAGATTAATTAATTAATAACAACGGTCCTAGTACTGATCCCTGTGGTACCCCACTAGTGACATTACCCCATTCTGATTTCTTCCCATTAATTTGTACCCTCTGTTCCCTACTAGTAAGCCATCCCCTAATCCACTCTAGTATCTTTCCACCTATGCCATGAGCCTTGACTTTACTTAACAGTCTCCTATGGGGTACTGTCAAAGGCTTTGAACAAGGTTTTGTTATCTGTCAATATAGGTTAAAGTTTGGTTAATATAAGTTATTTTAGGTTAGGTTAATATAGAAGCTATCAAATGTTCTCCATGACCAAAAGTAGCGAGTTAGACGAAGTACAGTCCCGACACGTAGACGTAAACAAACGCCATTATGGTGAAGATGTAAAATTTTACCTATAAAATACAATGACATCCTATGCTTAAATGAAACTCAACAAAAATATTACAAAATCACTCTAAACTCAAGACTACAAAGGCATGATAGCATGATAAGTCAATAAGACCGAAAGGAAGATGGATTAATGGCAATATACAAACAAGATAATGGAATAACTTTAGATAAAAAGTATTCACGCAGTAATGACATCCTAATAATGAAAGGAATAACACTGCCTGTGGATATTGATGTTTGCTATGTAATAAGGTTATGCCCCGAACACTGAAGTACTACATCAGAAGAGGACGTGATTGGAAGTTGGAAGTGATGAGACCGATTATCGAGGAGGGAGATATTCAACCTTAATTAAGACATACATTTTAAATAAATAAATATATATATATATATATATATATATATATATATATATATATACATATATATATATATATATATATATATATATATATATATATACATATATATACATATATATATATATATATATATATATATATATATATATATATATACACACACACACACACACACACACACACACACACACACACACACACACACACACACACACACACACATATATATATATATATATATATATATATATATATATATATATATAATACTTAGAAAAAGGCATACAATAATAACAGTTGGATCAAGAGTTAAATTACTATTTAGGAAAACTTAGTCCTAGCCCAGTGCTCATAGAAAACATTTTATATCTTCTAAATTAACATAACATAATCCAGGCAACCATCACTCTGTCTCCTGTATGCTTCTTAGTTCCAGGAAAGGCATAAACAAGTTTACCAGGGCCACAGAAACACTTCTGTAAGTTTTCCACTTTCTCACATCCCACTCTAACCCTTCTCTACTTCTGTGCATCACCTAACATTCATACACCCATTCTCTCCCTTCAAAATATCTATGCACCCACATAACCAGCATGCCACTCCTGTCAGCTTCTACAGCTGCATATCTTGGTGCATTCAGTGCCATTCTTGGGAGGGCCTGCACGCAGCTATTTTCCCTCACACTCTGAGCATGCGCGAGCAGTCTCGCCTCGTGATTGGCTGCCCAAACCTACCTAATCTGCCTATCCTAGTGTATCTAGTTTGCCTAACTTTACCTAAAGTAATTTTTTTTCTTTATCTTCCAAATTACATAAATTTACCATGCAAGTGCCATGCTCCCCACTGCCCAGCATCATCTAATGGAAACATAGAGGAACTTGCCTAACCCTACCTTGCAAATGTAAAGGATAGGTTAGGTTAAGTAAGGTTGCTACATATAAGTTACTTTCGGTAAGGTTTGGCAAACTAAATTCACTAGGATAGGCAGATTAGGTAGGTTAGGGCAGCCAATCACGAGGCGAGACTGCTCGCACATGCTCAGAGTGTACTGGGAAATAGCTGCGTGCAGGTCCTCCCGCCATTCTTGCTACTCTATTCTGCCCAACATCTAATTTGTCTATCTCCTTTCCACTCCATGTTGTTATATCCATACCATACATAATACTTGGCACACCCACACTCTTCCACACTTCTCTCATCACAGCATACTTGCAAGCCCTCATACGTGCAACACTTCCTAGTCGTCCATTCACTGGTTGAACTGGCTATCTTTTAATTTTTCATTCTTTCACATTCATACGGACTCATGCACGTCCCAGCATGCGTCAGCTCTCATTGATTTTCTCCTAACCTCCACACAGTATCTCTTTCATCCTCCGACCTATTTACTATCATTACTTTACTTTTCTCACTGCTGAATTAAACTCCGAAATCCCTCCCATATCCACTCACATCTAAAAAACTTTAAAACTATCCGGTCATCTCACTCATAACTACCACATCATCAGCATACAACAACAACCATATCTTATCCCCATCAACAATCTATATTTAGCTTTGGTATCTTTATACATACCCAGTGTTGGCTCGTGTATAGGGACTGTGGAACTGCAGCACCCCCTATTTCCACTCGATATTATCGATAACATTGAATATAATGAGTCCTTTTTTCTTTAATTCTTTCTTTATACTTGTACATTATATAATCCTTAAGCTTAATGTCAGTAACCATCCCCTAGTTTATGAAAAAAAAAAAATCTTTATATAGAACTGAAGCAGCACCCACTAATTTTAGCTACTAGCCGCCACTTTACATACTTCTAATCAACGATCTTTTTATCCAGATCAACTTTTTCTAACGCTCTATTTCCCGCCATACATGTAGTCACGTATATGTAAATGTTATATTGATTAAAAGATACGAAAGTGACATAATTGTTTTATCAACCCTAAATCAACTGGGGGAATCAATGAGTCAATATTAGGGATGTATTCATGGCACGTTGACTCAGAACAAAACACACAACATGCTCAGTAATGGACGGGAGAATGAACCTTTTGGCCATAGAGTATGTGGGTTGGGTCCCATTTTTGGCTACACGGAGCTTTTCTTGATTCGCATCTAATGGCGAATAAGTGAACAACTATTTATTATTATTGATAAATAGCCATACTTTGGTAAACTATAATGCTATAGACGGGCCCTGTATTTTTTTCAGATAATAGATAAGAGACGATGACGCGGGGGCCATGCACAGTCTGCCATTCCACACAATATTGGTTTCTTGGGAGTGATTTCTTAGATCATGTGTGTGTTTGGGGAAATATCTTTGTTCGTTTCATTGGTAATTCTTAAGGAGAGGACCACATTACCTACTTCCGCAACAACTTGCAACCTATACTATCCTAGCCTAACCTCAGGGTCACTAACCCAATCTTTGAGCCTTATACCTAACCGGAGAGCTGCTTCCCCTTGGAATGTCCCCCTTTAACTTAACCTTACACGACCGCGGGGACTGCGTCATTCTGGAAACCCAGTGAACTCTAATGATAAACATAATGATAATGCTACAACCAATGATGGCAATCAGCGCACAATCATGCTACAGCAGACTGTAAACACTCATCGTCGTTGCCAGGCATACGATGTTGTCTTAAATTTAATTAGGATTATCAAGGATTTCATAATATTTAGTAATTTCTATATTATAAAATATATCTTATAAAAATCAGTAATGGATGCTTTTCTGATACTTTTTTTTCTGTCATGTGGTACTTTTTTAAAAAAGTTTTGAGCGTTGGTAATGGTATGTTTTTGTTTTAACCACTGGGAAGTGGGAACACTCCAACACTGGGAACGCTTGGCCACACATGACACTCTCTGTGTCATCAGATTATCTGTGTTACGCTACCTTTTGTATTTTCCCAAAATGCACTTACCAAGGACTACAAACTATTCTTAACCAACCCCAGCACAGGGTGTTGGCCAAGGTACTATAGCCGCCACCGGTACTTGGACACCCAAAGGCAAACTGGTCATTTTTTTAATCCATTGGGGACATCACTCCCTCCCTCCTCCCTAAAGCCTAATGAGACAGGTAGGACCATTAGAGAGAGAGAGAGAGAGAGAGAGAGAGAGAGAGAGAGAGAGAGAGAGAGAGAGAGAGAGAGAGAGAGAGAGAGAGAGAGAGAGAGAGAGAGAGAGATTCAGATTCAGATTGTTTATTATCCACAAAAGTGGTTCTTACACAAGTTACAAGCAAAATACTTAACTTAATACCGGTATATAATACAATAAAATTGTAAAATACTCGTCCTTAATAAAAATGCAGCATATAAATGCTAAGTCAATATAAAATAAAAATAAAGACATGAAGATCAAACATGCAGCACATAAAATCAATATATTTACATTTAAAAGAAATACCATGAATATAAAATAAACCTAACAAAATATGTTCTCGGTTAAAAGAATTTTTTTCAGTCCAGCTTTAAAAGAGTTTAGATTTGTTTCATGTGTAAGGGAGGGGGGGAGAGCATTCCACAGTCTGGCTCCCAATATGGCGGTGTGCCTATCACCAGTGTGTGTATTGGTGCGTTGCACATGCAGGCTGTGCCCCTGTCTAGTGACACTACTGGTGATATCTTGTCTGTTTCTTAATGATACAAACCAGTCAGGATAAAACCCTCGTAAAATCTTGAATATTGTTGTACCCACTTCAAAAACCTTTTTCTCTTTTATTCGTAACCATTGGAGTTCATCATAAAATGGAGATATATGATCATATTTGTTGACACCACCTATGGCAATCCT
The DNA here is from genome assembly GCA_029783475.1 of Metacarcinus magister. Taxonomy (NCBI): domain Eukaryota; kingdom Metazoa; phylum Arthropoda; class Malacostraca; order Decapoda; family Cancridae; genus Metacarcinus; species Metacarcinus magister. The sequence continues at coordinate 148,427 of JAPQNM010000216.1, forward strand.
CACTGCGAAATTTTGCAACTTTTGAATACTAGATAATAATGTATCATTTGTAGTGCCCCATATTCTAATACAATAATTAATTAGGCTTAAGACAATCGCCTGTATTACCATGGTCCTGCTTTTCTTATCTAATTTATCACTTATTCTACTTGCAAACATTAAAATCCCCATCACTTTCTTGTTCAACTCATTTATGTGGACATCAAAAAGCATATATCTATCGAAGTAAACTCCCAAATTTTTCACGGACTTACTTGGGTATAATACATTTCCATTAAAGTTCACAGTCATGTTTGGGGGAATCTGAGATAAAAGCTGGCGATTTCCTATAAAAATACATTGAGTCTTGGAGGAGTTAAACATGAGACCATTGTTTAGATAAAATATTCTACATTGTGCCAGAGTTTCCTCGGTATCCTTAATAAGCCGATCAAGATTCTTAATCGTTCTAGAATGTAAGAATTGCGTATCGTCTGCATACTGTACCAAGAAACCGTTAACATTTGCAGATAAATCATTGACATATATATTAAATAAGATTGGACCAAGAATCGAACCTTGTGGGACCCCATAGTTAATAAATGTCTTTTTAGATGTATGATTATCAAGGTGAACTGACATGCTTCTGTTATATAAATAATTGTTAAACCAAAATTCATCAATATTTAGTAGAGAACACTTATGTAGAAGAATTTTATGATGTACAGAATCAAAGGCCTTTGAGAGGTCACATAAGGTTAACATCGAAATTTTCTTGTTGTCCATATTTTCATATATTTTGTCGGTTATAGTTGTTAGAGCTGTCTCCGTTGATAGCTTGGGTCGAAAGCCATGCTGACTATTAGAAAGTAGCTTGTTTGTTTCTAAGTAATCTGACAGTTGTCTAGCAACAATTTTTTCAAGTATTTTAGACACAATGGGTAATAAAGATACAGGTCTGTAGTTACTCACAACATCAGGATCACCATTTTTATATATTGGGACAACCAATGCGTGTTTCCATGACTCGGGGAACACACCGGTCACCAGGGACGTGTTGACTATACAGGTGAGGAAAGGGACTATGACACAGAGCGCATCCCTGAGAAACCGTAAAGCTATGCCGTCCGACCCGATAGAGTTGGTTGCATTAAGGTCTTTAACGATCAAGATTAGTGAGTTAGCGTCTACAGGCTTGGGTCTGAAAGAAGAATTAACATTAATGGTATTTAGATGAGGACCATCAACCGTAACTGCTTCTTCCTTTTTTAATTCTTCCTGAGAACGTCTGTAAGTGGATTCCCCTACGTTAGAAAAGAATTTATTGAAATTTTCAACTTTCTCCTTGATGTTAACAGAATTGTGAGTATTACGCTTGTTTTTCCGATTAGGAATAATTTCACCAAGAACTTTCCAAGTTGCTGATGTATTTCCTTTGCAATCTTTTAACCGATCTTGGTAATGCTCTATCTTAGATGTGCTGATAAGTGTTTTTACATATGTTTTAGCAGTTTTATAGCGTTCTCGCAACTCAGGATTATTTGTATCAAGTTTTAACTTTTTTTGTAGCTCATCACGGTTCTCCATTGCCTCACGAATATCGCCACTCATCCATGGTGCCGGAGTACCTTTCACAGTTTTAGTCACAACAGGGGCACATATTTCAAGACAAACACTAAAAAAATCATTAAAAATATCTACTTGTTTGTTAACGTCGTCAGTTAAAAATATATCCTTCATATAATGCACATTGTCTAAAAGCAGTAGGCAGAAAGTGTCTTTATCGTAGTGTTTCATATCATGAAAAGTTTTTATCACCGGTATTTTTCTAGGTTTTCTTACATTTATAACAACTGACACAAGGTCATGGTCTGCAACCACTTGAGGAACCACTTCATGGGATAATATTACCTCGGGTTTATTAGTAATAATAAGATCTAATAACGTAGCTGAATGAGAAGTTGTTCTTGTGGGTTTGTTAATAATTTGAGTCAACTTATTATCTCTCATTATCTTGGTCATTTTATTTCCCTTTATCAGCATATCATCATTAAAATAAAAACACTTTTACCTCGCAAGCATGCCACCTTAAAAAACTTCCTGTATGTAATCAAATGATGATGTTAAAGCTTTAGGGTGTGTGAGGAACTGCACCTGCCTCGTCTTCCCCTAATTAGTGGTTGAACTACCACTCTCGTCTGCCGGCGCTTGTTCACCACCTTTCCCCGCCACTACCCCACCCCCTTGTCCAGGGGTATGGGGGTAGTCTAACCGAGCCAAGCTCCACGCCACCGGCTTGGAGAAGGACAGAACGCCTCAGCTCTCACACCTGACAACACCTCACCACCTGCTGCTGGTTCTCAACATTTCCGAAGGCATTTTTGGAGACTTGGGCTCCCTTCCAGTGTGCCCTTCAACTGTACCTACACCATTCGACCCTCCCTGCTATCTGAGGAGCAATCTACGTTGCCGAGTGTTGCTGTCACGCATCTCACCCTCCAGACAGCTGTACAGGGAGTTATTTGGGTGTCATACCCCTGCTCTGGTAATTGTTTACGAGCAGTTCGTCGTTGGTGATTTATTTTGGCTTCTAGCCTATTGTTTGCTATTTGTGTGTGTGTAAATATATTCGGGGTATCATACTCCATGATTTTTCTTCCCCACAACTCTATAAAAAGATAATATTAATTGGTAGTCACCTCGGCCCTGACATATTGGCGACCTCGCCAGGATAAGAACTACCAATTATTTATTATAATTTTACAGATTGTGGGTTGTTATCTAAGTCGCTGCTGCGCGCCGTTGCTGCCTGAGGCCCGGGAGTAATGTTATGAGTGTTTTGATTGCCGTCAAACTCTTGCTTTTGCCAGATTTTTGCACGTGAGGTGTTGTCTAATTTTTTGTTTGTTTGTGTTGTGTTCTCTGTTCGGTCTTCTCCATGTCTTCCTTTCAAGAACTGAAGGAGCAGGGTGAAGCCCTCGGTCTGCATGGCAAGGAAATTGGCCAGTGGATCGTAGAACAACAGAAACACGAAAGGGAAGAAAGACAAGCTGAGAGAGAGAAGGAGAGAGAAGAAAAACAAGCTGAGAAGGAAAGAGAAGAAAAACAAGCTGAAAGAGAAGAAAGACAAGCTGAGAAGGAAAGAGAAGAAAAACAAGCTGAAAGAGAAGAAAGACAAGCTGAAAGAGAAGAAAGACAAGCACAAGCTGAGAGGGAGAAAGAGATCAAGCTGGCAGAAATTGCAGCTAAAGGTAAGCCCTCAGTTCTACCATCACATGATCCTGTTTCCAGACCTAGTCTACCACCATACAAGGATGAAGAGGACATTGCCACCTATTTAACTAGGTTTGAGCGTGTGGCCGAGATGCTGGTTTTACCCAGAGATACCTTTGCCGTTCGTCTGGGTTGCCTCCTTACTGGTAAAGCTGCCGAACTCTACACGTCCCTTCCGTCATCCACCACTGAGGATTACGAGTTACTGAAGCAAGCCTTGTTAACAGGCTTCAGTAAAACTCCGGATGGCTACCGGGTGGATTTCAGGTCAAACAAGATTAGAGTAGGACAGAACTACCATCAGTTTGTTACCCAGTTATCGAGGATGTTTGATTCTTGGGTTGAGTCTTCCTCTGTGGCCAATGTTTATGCTGATTTAAGGGAGTTTATCATCTTTGACCAATTTTTGTCCTCCTTATCAGCAGAAATACGCCTATTCATCAAGGAAAGAAGGCCTACCAAGCTGAAGGACGCAATACAACTAGCGGATGACTGGGCATCCGCCCACAACGCCTATCCTAAGGTCTCTTCCAACAACAACGCTAAGAAAATCTCTCCTCTACTTGCTACTCCACTCCAGCCTCTATCTTCTCCTGGGAGTCAGACTCCCTCAACCGTGACTTGTCACAATTGTGGGGAAGCAGGACATATACGACCACGCTGTCCCAGAAATCCTCGAGCATTCAAGGATGGAACTACTACCACGCCCCCCTATAAGGTTGGATTTTGTTTAGAGGACCATAAAGTGCCTAACTTCTCAGTTACGGTGACTATTAATGGGTCATGGTCTTCCTCTATAATTAGGGATACTGGATGCTCTGGAGTTATAATTTCTGAGGAAGCCTTGCCAGACATTGACCCATCACTCTGCCCCAAAGTACAAGTTGCTGACTATTTGGGACGCATCGACGAATTTCCTGTCGTTAAGTGTTACTTACGGTGCCCATTTTACACTGGTTGGACAGATGCTGTAAGGGCCCCAATTAAATTTGCTAGTGCTCTAGTTGGGAATATTCCCGGAGTACAAGATCCTGATAGTCCTGATTCTCAACTCAGTAATGACAACCATCTTCTCCATAGTGACCATGACCAAGCCACCACTGATGTTTCTCCCCTACAAGATCCTCTGTTGCCTCCTGATGACTCGCCTTCGCCCGGAACTTCCCTCTCCTCTCAAGAAAAGGACAACCTCCCTTCTGGATGTCAGCATCTACCACCAGTTGAGTCCTCAACTACTCAAGTGTGTGCTGTGGAGACCAGAGCCGGTCGATCTAAACGGGTCCACCCTCTTGTTCTGCCTAAGCTCCATCCTTTGACTGTAACCCCTGATGAGTTTCGTCAACTTCAGGAATCCTGTCCTTCCTTGACGGGTTTACAGTCAAAGGCTACCACTCAAGAAGTTGAGAAGGCACGGGATGGTGCCACATACCAGTTCATACATGAGGAAGGCCTCCTGTACCGAAAATGTCTCTCCTCGGATCACCTTCAAAAGGTAAATGGTTTATCCTTGGTTGTTCCCAGCGATTGCCGTCCCATCATCCTACGTGTTGCTCACGAAGGTCCTTTGGCTGGACATTTCTCCCACCGGAAGACCCAGATGAAGGTCTTGCAAGACTTTTATTGGCCAGGGATGTGTGCAGACATCCGGGATTACTGCCGTTCCTGCGACAAGTGTCAACGTATGTCAGCTAAGGGAAGGGTACGTCCAGTACCTCTTCAACCGTTACCTGTCGTAACTGAACCCTTCTCCAGAGTTGCCATTGATTTGGTAGATCCCTTGTCTCCACCTTCTTCTGAAGGGCACCGTCACCTTGTAACTTGCATTGATTTCTTCACTGGTTTTCCTCTTAATTACTACTTCTACTACTACTATTACTATTATTATTACTACTACTACTACTACTATTACTATTATTATTATTATTACTACTATTATTACTACTACTTCTATTATTATTATTACTACTACTGCCACTACCATCACATCCATCTCCAGCGCTACTACCAGGAAGAGGTTGAGCAGATGTTGAGTCAAGGAATCATCCAACTTTCAACCTCTCCACACTGCTCTCCGGTTATCATGGTCAGGAAGTCCGACGGTACGTATCGGATGGCCATTGATTACAGGTTACTCAACTCAGTTACTATTTTCCATGCTGAACCATCCTGCAGTATTGAGACAGAGCTGCATAAGTTCGTTGGTGCTAAGTTCTTCTCAGAGCTAGATTTGAGTAAGGCATATTACCAGGTTCCACTTTCTGCCAAAGCTCGACGCTTCACTGCGTTTCCCACTCACAAGGGCTTGATGGAATTTACTCGGATGCCTTTTGGTCTTGTTACGGCCTGTGCCACTTATATTCGCTTAATGAGGATTGTGCTTGCTGGCTTGGCCAATGTTTCTTTTTATTTTGATAATATTTTTGTGTATTCATCTGATTGGCCCAATCACATCTCTGCCCTCAAGTCTGTTTTAGATAGACTACAACAAAACGGTCTGACTGTCAAACTTAAAAAGTGCCGGTTTGGAGCAGAGTCCATCAACTATCTGGGATTTGTTTTGTCCCGCGACCATCTTCAACCACAAGTTGGCAAGTTGACTGCCATCACCTCCATGACTCCTCCTACCACCAAGAAGTTACTCCGGAGTTTCCTAGGTTTGATATAATTTTATAAAGCTTTCATTCCTCAGGCCTCTGAGCTTACCGGCCCCCCTCTCTGACTTGTTGAAGAAGCCGGTACGGGATCCCCTCCAGTGGACTGAAGATCTGCTTGAACGGTTCAAGCTGCTGAAGCAAGCCTTGACTTCAGGGACCTATTCTGCGTCTTCCGGACCCCAGCCAGACCTTCGTCCTACGTACCGATGCTTCAAACTATGGATTAGGTGCTGTACTCCTACAGTACCATGATGATCGTCCACATCCCATCTCTTACGCCAGCCGGAAACTACTTGATCGGGAACGACGATACTCTACCATCGAGAGGGAATGCCTGGCCATCGTATTCGGCATTCATAGGTTTGACTTCTATCTTCGAGGTAAGGAATTTATCCTTGAAGTAGACCACAAGCCTCTAATATACCTTCAGAAATTCAAAGGTAAAAATGACAGAATACTACGATGGGCTTTAGGTCTTCAACCCTATAAATTTAGGGTTGTTCATGTTGCCGGGACGGACAACATTGGAGCCGACCTTCTCAGCCGGCAATAGCTTTTCTTTATTTTGTTTTCCTGCACTCCAGTCTTTTACAAGTTTTGTTTCCTGCACTCAAGTATTATAAGTTTGTTTATGTCTCCTGGTCAGCTGCAGTTCTTCGACATCAGCTGTGCAGCAGATGTTTTAGTGGGGGCATGTGTGAGGAACTGCACCTGCCTCGTCTTCCCCTAATTAGTGGTTGAACTACCACTCTCGTCTGCCGGCGCTTGTTCACCACTTTCCCCGCCACTACCCCACCCCCTTGTCCAGGGGTATGGGGGTAGTCTAACCGAGCCAAGCTCCACGCCACCGGCTTGGAGAAGGACAGAACGCCTCAGCTCTCACACCTGACAACACCTCACCACCTGCTGCTGGTTCTCAACATTTCCGAAGGCATTTCTGGAGACTTGGGCTCCCTTCCAGTGTGCCCTTCAACTGTACCTACACCATTCGACCCTCCCTGCTGTCTGAGGAGCAATCTACGTTGCCGAGTTTTGCTGTCACGCATCTCACCCTCAAAACAGCTGTACAGGGAGTTATTTGGGTGTCATACCCCTGCTCTGGTAATTGTTTACGAGCAGTTCGTCGTTGGTGATTTATTTTGGCTTCTAGCCTATTGTTTGCTATTTGTGTGTGTGTAAATATATTCGGGGTATCATACTCCATGATTTTTCTTCCCCACAACTCTATAAAAAGATAATATTAATTGGTAGTCACCTCGGCCCTGACAGGGTGTCTATATACACATCCAATGATGATGGAAGGTAGCTTCCTGCACTGAATCTGCACCCATACATCCTCCACGCCTACCTGTCCTGGCACACCTAGTATGATGAGGGAGGGATTTAAAGTACTACTTACATACAAGCAGACACCACCTCCTCGTCCATTGTCACATTTAAATATCGTATATCCATGAATGTCAACATAACCATCAGGAGTGTTTTCATGTAGCCATGTCTCACTCACACATAGAACATCAATATGTCTATCAGTTAACATTAACTTTACTTCATCCAGACTTGATAACAATGATTGTGCGTTCACATGTTCTACTATTAGCCAATTCTTCTTTAAGTTCACACCGGCCGGTTCGTCGTCGCCATGACTTCAATAATAATAATTACAAAGATTGCTTTTATGTCCTAAGGAATGGCATTGCTCACATCGGAGTTTGTGGTCAAATCTACAATTTGCTTGTATGTGGTTGAATTCCCCACAATTAAAGCAACCTATCTTTTTCTTGTATGTGTTGTTATTTTGCAATCCATCATAAACACTATTATAATAATAATTATAATTACCCACATTTCTGGCATGGCGGCTATAGTGTACATTGTGGGGAGTTGTGTGCCTCTCACCGGAATTAGAAACAGATCGGTTATGCGATAGACGTGGCTTTTTTACATTTGATGTGTGTTGAGCCTCCCTCTGAGGGGGAGGTGGTCCTCCAAGACCTTTATGAGGCATCACTGGTGGAGTCGAGGCGACATTGGCGTACGTTTCAGGGGAGGGATGAGAAACAGGAGGGGGAGGGAGCTGAGAATAAAACAAGGTCCTGGGAGGGGGGGGCCGTCGGTACTGGTTGGGTGTGATATACATACTCCCTACCTGCAGGGGGGAACAGTGTTTCCCTCTGAGAGGTAGTGAACGTTGGGTATGAATTAGGTGTATTGACTTGGAAAGGGGCGGCATTAACATTTCTCTGATCAGTTAACAATGGTGCCTTATAATGGGAGCTGGTGTGTTGGTGTGCTTGAGACTGCTGTTTAACCGTTTTTGGGTGTCCAGGTAAATATTTGTCTTGTTTAGTTTGGATTTAGTTTCCACTTAGAACAAAGCTGGAAATCGGGACACTGTTTATCAATGGCATCTAACATTCTGATCACTCCAAATCTGTTAAAAATGGAGACCGTAATGTCACTAGCGGTATTAAAACACATTTCATCAACATCACCTGTGCTGAGTGTAAACATAGCTGATGTGTTTACAACAATTACACCATTTGCATCTGCCCATTTAACTAATTTCTCATTATACTGGATTATTTTATCATTTGCTTCCTGTAATCCTTGACCTGGCACGATGTCACATACATAAATTTTCATGTTGCTACATTTGTATTTAAGGTCACTTACCAGAGACCCTAAATCATCCAATATTGCATCAGAGTCTACATTATCACATAAATCATATAAACCGCAGTACAACACACAGACAGAAGGGATGCGAGAAAGCTTCTGTGTGACAAAATTCCTTATTTTGTCAATATTACCCATAGTAATAGTCCTGACAGAACAGTTATTTGCTAAATCAGATGGTAATACCTGTTGCATATTGGTATCTCCTAACAGTAAACAGTTAGTGGTGAATGGGGAGCCAGTACTTATTTTCTCATCTTTGATTTTCGACTCTAGTTCGCTAACTCGCTTTTGCAGCATCTCAATGATACTGTAAGCAGATTTTATTTCTGTTGATAACAATTCCATTTCTAAGTCCTTTGTTTCTAATTTGGACATTATCATTTCTATACACTTATTCATTTTCTCAATTTCGTTATGTGTTTCTTTACCTGTTGCCGAGACGCGAAGGGTTGTAAGCCCAGAGGTTCCGGGTGGAGGGTCGTCGAG
>JAPQNM010000216.1:162500-170000 GCA_029783475.1 Metacarcinus magister
TTTATTTCCTGGAGGGTGATCTACCACTGGGGTATATTTACAGCTTCATTCTGTTTGTCTGTCATTCTTTCTGAAGAAGACCAAGTGTTGAAACATAAAAGGATATAGTATTCCTAATGCCACCTTGACACGCACGCATTTGTCCCCGCACTGGCACGCAATTCGTCGTGGCAATGCGTGCCAAAAAAAACAAACAAACAAACGTGAACCTAGTTTGCGCACTGTTCGCGTCATGTTTACGCATAAGTTACGCACTTGGCACGCAATGGCACTCTATCGCACGACTGGTTTACGCCCCGGTCAAGTATTGTTGGCGCATTGTTTACGTATAGTGTACGACATGGTACGCATGATGCGCATTGTTACCGCATGGGCATGCATTGCCACAACCAGTTCGCCCATGCGTGAAGCATTCGTGGCATTATTTGGTCCCGCTTTGTCCCGCTTAACGCCACGCTATATAGATAGCAGGCATCACATACCTTCATTCATTCCTCGATTTGTTGTGGACCCGACAAGATGTTGAATGTCAGAGAAGGTCTTATCGCACAAAAGAGAACGTGTCTATATTATCTCTCAGCTGCAGCACTAATACTTCTTGAAGACCAGGAGGAAATGAAGAAAGAGCAGACCAAGGAAGAAATAACCCCAACTAGAAAAAGGAAAGCAAGGATGTAGCAGTCTCCCCTACACACCATAGAGAACGTGAGATACCCGTTCCCTGAGAACGGGTCGCAAAGCCCATACTATTATAACTTTATTTTTATTATATTTTTCATTATTTATTGTATAATTTCTATGTACTTTATTTATGTTTTCTTTTTATCATATTATTATATACTTTGTTGCGCTGCAAACTCAGTGCACACCATCAACTTAGCGTGCACTGTCCTCAGACAGTGCGCATATACAATTGTTCATGTTTGTTTTTTAAATGTTTATTTTATATATACACTATATATTTTTCTCAATAAAATAACCTTAACTGGATCTGAGTACTCTCATTATCCAGTGGACCAACTAGCTACAAACACTCACAAGCTCCCAATGCTACAATTGGTGACCCAAGAGTGAGCTAAGGTCAAACAGTGACATACTGCCTGTGCTAAACAAAGAGCACATGTTCCTAGTGTGAAGGCCTGGGTCTTACAGATTCATTCGCTTTTACACTCCCAAGGCAAAAAGTCTCACCTCCATTTTGGGGTTCGTGAGAATGAGCCGACGGACGGGAATATTCTACACACTTGTGTAGCTGTCACTTGTAAGGTTCCCCCTCCCACCCACCCTGGCACCCTCTGTGCCCCCTCAGACGCCCTCACTGCGTCATCGCACGGCCTTATGCCCTGCCCCCTCAGACGCCCTACTGCGTCTTCAGCGGCCTAATGCGCACGCATGCGCGGCCTCTACACACCCCTCAGCGCCCTCAGTGCAATCCCTGCCCTACCGCCTCGCGGCGTTAAAGTGATCTTCACCATCGCCACTCACCGCCCTGTGGATTATTCACCGCCCTGTGGATTATTCATCACCCTGTGGATTCTACTCTCCCATGGATTACTTACCTACAGTGCATAGTGCTCCAACTTGTGTTCAGTGCTCATCGCCCGATGGATTACTCTACTCCAACGTGGATTAATTACTTACAGTGCCTTCCCGGACACTCAGTGCCTTAGTGTCCACCAAGGTGCCCTGCATGGGGCGTGTTTATACACCAGTGTCACTAGTGTTAACTGTGGTTCGTTCCCTGAGCTACCGTGGCCCCTGGCCACGCCAGCACCTTTGCCACTCAGTTCAACACCACTTGACTTCACCATGCCTGACAACGACGACCTCCACACTGCAGCAGCAGTGGCACTCAGATCGCCACCCTTCTGCCCACAGAACCCGTCTATGTGGTTCGCTATTTTGGAGTGCGGATTTAAGACATCCAAAATCTCCAACAGCCTCACCCAGTTCACCCATGCTGCTAGCCTCCTGCCTCCTGACGTCCTTCCACAAGTCTCTGACGTCATCTCAAAAGCTTCCACCTCCACCACGCCCTATGAAGACCTGAAGACTGCTATACTCTCAAAACTTCAGTCTTCTATTGCCACCCGCCTCAAAGAGCTGTTCTCCAAGGATGAGTTGGGTGATGAGAAGCCTACAGACCTACTGCTTCGCATGAAGCAGCTACTCGGAGACAAATACAGCGCTTTTGACCCCGAGTTGTTCAAACAGCTGTTTTATCAACGTCTGCCTCCTGCTACACAGCTCGCTCTTTTCAGCGTCAAGGACAGCCTAGACCCTGATGCCATCGCTAAGTTAGCAGACGACCTTATGGCAACCATCCCTACACCACAGGCTTCTTCAGTGTCCTCAGTCACAAACCAGGACAACACTCAGCTCGCTCAGCTCACCAAGCTGGTATCCCAGCTCACGACTGAGGTCACCTCCCTCAAAAGGCAATTCCACGACCGCCAACGGTCCCGCTCCCCCAATCCTCAACACAGCCAGCGCCGCCCCCGCTCCCCCACTCCTCAACACCGCCAGTACCGTCCCCGCTCGAGAAGCCCAGGACTCTGCTGGTACCACAACAACTTCGGCGACAGAGCTTCGAAGTGTGCCGCCCCATGTTCATACAGGGCGTCAAACTAAAAGGGCGAGTATCAGTGCAGCGCGCTGCTCGCCAACCCTCAGCGCTGCTCCACCTTCACGACAGTTGCTCCAACATAAAGTTCCTGATTGATACCGGCGCCGATGTCAGTATAATCCCCGCGACCGCCAATCTACGAACCCTACCTCCAATCTTGCATCTCTTCGCCGCTAACGGGACCAAGATACCTGTCTACACACGGCGCACCTTGCAACTGAACCTCTACCTCCGACGTTCCTTCGAATGGACCTTCTACGTCGGGAACGTTTCACAAGCAATTCTCGGAGCGGACTTTTTGAGGCACTTCAACCTCTTGGTGGACGTCAAAGGTCAAAAATTGGTTGACCCACTCACCTCCATCTCCTCCACAGCACGATCAGCGCCAGGTCACAGCATGCACCTCGCTGTCATCCAAAAGGACCACCAGTTCGCTGACCTGCTTAAGTCTTTCCCTTCGCTGACTCAGCCTTACTCAGCCAGCGTGCCCGCCAAACACCACGTCACGCATCACATCGAGACAACAGGACCACCAGTACATGCCAAGGCCCGTCGCTTGGCTCCAGAACGCTACCGTCAAGCCAAGGCCGAGTTCGAGTCTCTAATGCGCCAAGGTATTGTGCGGCCCAGCAGCAGCAACTGGTCATCAGCCCTCCACGTCGTCCCCAAGAAGAACGGCGACATACGGCCCTGTGGAGACTACCGTGCCCTCAACTCTCACACCCAGATGGACAGATACCCTGTGCCAAACATCCAGGAGTTCTCGTCCCAACTCGCTGGCTCCACCATCTTCTCACGCATAGACCTCGTCAAGGCCTTTCATCAGATTCCAGTACACCCTGACGACATCCCGAAGACCGCCATCATCACGCCCTTCGGTCTGTTTGAGTACGTCAGGATGCCCTTTGGACTCATGAATTCGGCCCAGTCCTTCCAACGTTTCATCGACGAGGTTCTTCGAGGCCTGCCCTTCTGCTTCGCGTACATCGACGACCTACTCATCGCGAGCCCAGATGAAGCCTCACACCGACAACACCTTCACCAAGTCCTCACCCGCTTACAAGACTATGGCGTACAGATCAATGTGGACAAGTCTGAGTTCGGTGTCACCTCTCTCACCTTCCTCGGCCACACTGTAACTCCAGCAGGCATCGCTCCACTCTACACGAAGTGTGAAGCCATTCAGCAGTTCCCGAAGCCGTCCACCCAGCGGAAACTCAAAGAATTCCTGGGTATGATTAACTACTACAACCGCTTCATCCCACACTGCTCTCTCCTGCTTCAGCCACTCTACGCCATGGTCAAGCCCTGTAAGCGTGGCCAGTCTGTCACTCTCATCTGGACTTCGGACGCTGACGCTGCCTTCCTCGCAGCTAAGAAGGCCCTCAGCGACACAGTCACGCTGTCTTTCCCATCCCCTGACGCGGAGATTTCCATAGTGACAGACGCCTCCGACACTGGGACTGGTGCCATCCTCCAACAACTTGTCGACAGTGCCTGGAAGCCGATTGCCTTCTTCTCACAGAAGCTCAACACGGCCGAAACCAAGTACAGCGCATACGACCGAGAACTTCTCGCCATCTACAAGGCTGTCAAGCGCTTCCGCTACTTCGTTGAAGGCCGTCGCTTCCATGTGTACACTGATCACAAGCCTCTTACTACTGCTTTCCTGAGAAACAAGGACTCCTACACTCCACGGCAGTTTCGCCACATGGACTACCTTTCTCAATTCACCACCGACATCAGGTACATCAAAGGCGCGGACAACGCTCCAGCAGACGCCCTCTCCCGCAACATTACTGCTGTGACGTCTTCTTCTCTTGATTACGCCGCCATAGCTGCCGACCAGTCTGGCGACGCCGAACTGGACAAGCTATTGTACAACCCGGCGCTCAAGATAAAGAAACTCACGCTCCCAGGCACCAAGATCGCTCTCTACGCTGACGTCTCCACAGACGCTGTCCGTCCCTACCTGCCACAGCGACATCGCTACCAGGCCTTCCGTCAGTTTCACGATCTCTCTCACCCTGGCATCCGAGCTACACAGCACTTGATGACGTCTCGTTTCATCTGGGAGGGTATCAACAAGGATGTCAGACTCTGGACTCGTACCTGCACCAACTGTCAAGCCTCCAAGGTGACTCGGCATACTCACTCTCCGCCCGGCACTTTCACACCCGTAACGGAGAGATTCGACCACATCCACATTGACCTGGTCGGCCCCCTGCCACCCTCTGCCGGTCATCGTTACATTCTCACCTGTGTGGATCGTTTTACACGTTGGGCCGAAGCCGCCCCCATCACTGACATCACAACGGACACCGTCGCCCACGCTTTCATCGCTACTTGGGTCTCCAGGTTCGGTGTTCCTCTCAGCCTCACTTCAGACCGCGGCGGCCAGTTCGAGGCCAACGTGTGGAACAAGGTCATGACCCTGCTCGGCATCCGCCGCTACAGGACTTCCAGCTACCACCCGCAGGCCAATGGCATGGTCGAACGGTTCCATCGCCAACTGAAGTCCTCCCTCATGGCCTCCACCCAACGAGAGAATTGGTCCCTGGCTCTCCCCATTGTTCTCCTCGGCATCAGGTCCTCCCTGAAGGAAGACCTACACCACTCCTCGGCTGAGCTGGTTTACGGCACCAACCTTAGGCTCCCAGGCGAACTTCTAGTCAAAACACCCAACCCTGCACCCTGCAGCGTCCAAGACTTCGCCTCCCGCCTCAAAGGTGTCATGAGAAGCCTTCAGCCAGTGCAGCCTCGTTCTTCCCCGATGAAGACCTTTGTGAGCCAGGACCTCGACACCTGCACCCACGTCTTCATACGCGTGGATGCCGTCCGCCGGCCTCTGACACAGCCCTACCAGGAAGATTCAAGAGGCTACTGAAATTACCTGAGCGTTACTCCCGACTTGTTCCAAGAGATGATGGAGAAGTTAATCTTGAGAAGACCACATTCATGAGAGAACCGCTGGACGTGGGTTCAAGCTGGCAAGCACCCTTCGTTTCATAGCTACTGGAAATTCGTATCCAAGTCTACAGTACAGCTTCAGAGTTGAAGTTAGTACAATCTGCAAGTTCTTACCATAGGTCTGCAAAGCCATCATTGAGGTCTACAAGGATGAAGTACTCAGGTGCCCCAAAACTGAAGAGGAGTGGAAGGAGGTTGCTGAATGTTTTAGTTCCAGATGGAACGAACTACCACAACTGTTTGGGGGCTGTGGACGGCAAGCATGTTGCTATGAAGAAGCCACCCAAAACTGGATCATTCTACTACAATTATAAGGGCTTCCACAGCATTGTACTCATGGCCGTTGTAGATGCTGGAATCTTATCTCAAAGGTAAATTAATATTATTATATATATATATATATATATATATATATATTATATATATATATATATATTTAAATGGACTGGTAAAACAGTTGCAGTTTCATTCCTTGTTATGAGTTAGATAATGTATCTGTAAAGTATCTTATTATAAATGTATCTATGTATATATGTACTATACATACTATATATGTATATATGTATTATTAGATAATGTATCTTATTATTATGTAACATCTGACTCGCACTGACCACAGTGTTTGCGAATAGGTTGCGCAATGTTCACGTCTAGTTCACACACGAAAATTATGCGTGGCAGAAATTTTGAACATTTCAAAATTTTCTTTGCGCACTGGCACGCAACCCCGCACAGTTTACGCACACTTCATAACAGTTTACGTCGAATTTACGCATTAGCATGCAACATTGTGTGCCAGTGCGGGGACAAAATTCGTGCAAGTGTCAAGGTGGCATAACTCATCCTGAGTTTACCTATACCACCCTTCACACTTCCCACTCATCTAAACAATATATATATATATATATATATATATATATATATATATATATATATATATATATATATATATATATGTTCGGGCCATTTAGGTAGTAGTTAGGTCAAATGGTGTGTGTATGTCTGCATGTAATCAGTTACCATGCAGACGTAGTAAACTCGGACTTTTCCTCATACTTTTCCACTCCTTATATGGAATGGAAAATTACTTGTCTCGCCCTCAGAGACAGGGGGGTTTGTATTCCTCTGCAGGGGAGGAAAGTAGTATTAAATTACCTGTACATTTTCCGGAATGAAGGTAGTTAATGAAATTTCATCCACACCTGTGTATATCATTCTATATATCACCTATGACCATTCCTTACTATTTCTATCCCATTTAAATGTATTAGATTATGTGCTATTAGCATCTTGGTTGAGACGCGCCCTAGCAGCAGCGAGGATAACGATTACCAAGGCACTCAAGACGGACCGACCAAAGGAATTGGACGCGGCTGCTCCCCGCTTGAAGTCACCGACTCACCATCCAAGTTTTAGGGAGACGGAGACAATTCCTCCTGAGTGATCGTGCAGTCAACATTACTTCGAACATCTTCCACAAGTGTTCGAGAACCCCAGTGTTAAAGTATCTATCCCTGTAAAACCATCATTCTTTGCCATTAATATATCACTAAAAAATTTCTGTTTTATTACAGATTTTTATCTGTATGTACAGTCCCCTGGAGACTGTACAAGGCTCTCCCCAACCTTAACACTGATCGCAGGAAAAGTATACCAGGCTCTTCCTAACCAAAATACCGAATCAGGCGAAATATGTCAACCTCATTTTTCATGGGATCTGTCATTGGCTGATCTCCAGTGACCCGTCCTTTATCTTAATCCTCAAATCTTCCTCCTCTTCCCAACGCCATTTTTTCCACAAGGGGCCTTATCCTCGCCCACCCCCACCCCCAGGTCTCTCTCTCTCTCTCTCTCTCTCTCTCTCTCTCTCTCTCTCTCTCTCTCTCTCTCTCTCTCTCTCTCTC